>JAVJIF010025290.1:0-102111 GCA_038442645.1 Agave tequilana | reverse complement strand
AGTAACTCGGAAAGATTTTCAAAAATCTCAAAAATAATAAATATTATTTTAAATATGTTAATGAAATTAGTTTCAAAAATTCAATCCCAATTTCAAAATAAAATCCTAAAATTCACCATTGATACCGGTCTACACTGGGTCGGCCGGATTTTGATAAATTCTGAAAAATTTCAGAAATAACATTTAGATAGAAAATATGATTTAAGAAATAATGTGAAAAGCCGTTTCTAAAATTTTAACTCCATTTGTAAATAAAAAATCTGAGAATCGGTCAGCGGTACTTGTCGACACTGGTTTTGAAGATTTGCAATTTAATTCATAAAAATTCTAGAAAATCATAAAAAATCTAAAATTAGAAAATTATGTTTGAAAATAAAATTGGTCAAATCTGACTACAGAAAGACAAATGAGCAATACTCTAGGATCAGGTCTCCAGTTCAGACTAGGGCCGACTCCGAATCCACGAATTCAGCTCCAAGGCAAAATGATCATATAAATAATTATAAAAATACAAGAAGTAAATAAAAAAATACGATCAGAAAATATAAATACGTAACTAAGTACGTATTCCGGTAACGGGGTGTTACAAGAAAGGTTGTTGTTCATCCTTCTTTCGATCTTCAAGTTGTACTTCATATGCCATTAATTACCATAAGTTTTCTAATGACATAGTTGAGAGATCATTTGCTTATACAATTGCAATAGTCTTCTTCTCCCAATCTGGTGTGAGTGCACGAAGAATCATGCGAACTTTTTCGACTTGAGTGTATTCCTTTCCAAGGGAGTTAAGGAATTTGTTATGTCGGTGAACTTTGTTATCATTTCTGAATTTTTTCGTTCTCCATCATTTTGAAGAGTTCGAACCTGTGAAGAAGAACAGAAATTTTAAATTCTTTAACCTTATTTGTGCCTTCATGTGTTACTGTAGAGTTTGCCATATTTGATTTGCAGATCTAGCTGTTGACATGCGATTGAATTCTTCTTTGTTCAAGGCACAGAAAAGCGCGTTCATTGCTTTGGCATCAAGATTTGCTAACTTCTTTGTTCTTCACTCCAGGCGCTATAATTGGTAGTCGGTTTAGTGTATGCTACTTCTACTATATTCCATAGTTCGTAATTGAGCGATTTTAAGTAAATCTTCATTCTACACTTCCAGTAGTTGTAGTTCAATCCATCAAATAGTGGTGAACGTTGTGTAGAATGTCCTTCTCTGAATTGTGATGAAGGAAACTCTGTTGCCATCCTTGTAGGTTGTTGACTGGGTATGCAGGGCTTTGATAGAGTATGCCGGGCCAGGCTTTGTTACCAATTGTAGGATCTAAAATATTATTCAACACAACACTCAAACAAAGATAATTAGCGTTAAATAAAATAACATACAAAAAGGAAATAAATATCAGAAAAGATGCAAACGCAAACACAAGAGATTTTATCCTGGTTCAGTCCTCGTGACCTACATCCAGTCCCCAAGCAACTCGCTTGAGATTTTCCTTTAAGCTTAATTTTGACACCCAAAACCAACACCTTGTATACCACTTGACAAATCCCTTTTGCCACATGTATACAACTCTTCTTATACCAAGAAGACAACAACATCTTGTACAACTTCTCTTCAACCCGAAGACGCTTTTGTACAATCTGTCTTTTTGAGTAACTACAATCAATCCTATAAGCCTTGAGACTGTATGTGATCGTGAACAAGGACTCTTATGAAAATCACCTAGAGGGGGGGTGAATAGGTGATAATGCTAATCAATGCACAAATAAAAATTATGATGCAACAATCTCCCAAACAAGACTAGAAGCCGGATTCCCCGTGAAGGGCTCTGACCCTTCCTCGTGATTCCTCTGGATATGAGTTGGAGGTGCACAATGCAATCTTGTTGTATGGGACTTTGATTGACAAGATGAATGAAAACAAGTGAATATTGCAATGAAAATAGAGAGCAAGTAATAAGAGCAATGAAAATAAAGCAAAGCAAGAGCAAGTAAACCAAACACAAACACCGAGAATTTTTCCGAGTTTCGAGCACCCAGCTCTACGTCCCCGCCTTCCCCAGAAGTATTTCTAACCACTATAACTTCACAAAGATGTTACAAATACACCGGAGTACCCAACTCCACAATCTCAAGTACAAGTTCTCTCTTGGTGATCAAAAGACCACAAACTCTCTTTTGAAAAATTCTCTTCCCTTACAAAAGATCCTTGTAGAACAATGAGAGGATTGAAGCTCTTGTGTGTAAGTGGAAAAGAAAAGAAATCAGAGAGTGTTTTCCATTATGTTTGCAAAGGGGGAAAACTTACAATAAAAAGTTTGAGGAGCTAAATTACAAGTATTCTTAAAAGATTACAAGTAGATCTCCTCAGAGATTCTGGAGAAGTGTGCCGATAGGAGTCTGGTCAGCGCGCGACCACTTTGTCCCTTTGACGATGCGAGCGATGAGATTCCCTTCTCGCCTAGTTCCGGGAATCAGAGAATAGAAGGTTGGTAGAACCCTCTGCTGCTTCTCAAAATCGCCTTCAATTAGGAATTCCTTCTCGCCTGGTTCCGGAGATTCCTTGAGAAGAAGGACGATGTTAGGGTATCAACACCCTGGATAGAGAAAGCGATTCTCTAAAAGATCTCTGAATTCGAGAGTGCACGGTGCGTTGTGAAGAAGCCTCTGCTTGCGGAGTCCTCTCTCTTGCGTATGTCTCAGAAAATCGGCCTCTGGAACCGATCTCCTCTCTTGTGCCCCTGGCGGGCTATTTAGGGAGAGCAAGGGTATAATCGTCCCTTGAAAATATAGAAACAGATTGAATCGAATCTGTTTGAATCCGGAAAGTAGCCTTGTTGCGAGGCTAAGATCAGCTTCTGCGAAGCTAGAATTGGCAGGTCGGTTGATCTTCTTGATCCTTTCCATATCGTTGGAGGATTTCCCTGATCTTCTTACTCGTTTTAGGAGAGTCAAGAGATTGTGGCAATCAACTGCCAAATTTGATCTCTGATTTGATCTTAATTGGATTGTTCTGATTGGATCCGATCTCATCTGGAGATTTGATTGGTCAAAGGTTGACCATAGCAGAGCAATGGCGGAGCTGCCCGCATTGAGCTCATAGCGGAGCTAGAGGCGGCTTCTGGCGAAGTCCGAAAGAAACCTTTGGCGGAGCTGGAAGTCCTCTGTGGCAAAGTTGCGAGTTAGCTTCCTGGCGAGGCTTTGGATGGCTTCGAGGCGAAGTCGAGTGATATTAGCCACTCAAGCGAGGCTATCCCTTTGGGCTCGTGTGATGCTAAGTGCTAGCACCTTTTAGACCTGCTGAGGTCTGTTTAGAAACAATCCGGGTTCACTGTCTGCTTGCTGGATCAGTGGAGTCCAAGTTGCTTCCTTGTCCCTTGGACATGGGTGAAAACTGGTCTTCAGTTTGTCTGTCACTTGTCTTTTGTAAATGTCAACAAGTTTAGACATTGTTCGGACCAATAAGAATCTTGTCTTTTTAAGTGTCAACAAGACCCCCTTCAAAGTTTTCAGAAGTCTGCAATGGCTCAGACTTTGAAATACTTTGATTGGTGGTGTGTGGAGTATGAACGTCGCCATGATGGTTGAGTTCAGCTTCGCTTTGAATCCTGCTTTGGGATGTAGATTCGCCGAGGAATCATGTAGACTCGCGTCTGGGTAGCTTCGCGGCTAGGTAGGTTCGCATCTGGGCTTCTGGAGATACGTTCGCCCTGAGCGTTTGTCGCTTTTTCCCGAGGCCAACTGCCGTGGGCCAGTTACGAGGAGGATTACTCCTTTCTTCGTGCTGATCGAGGGAGATATTCTCTCTTCGCGCGTTTCCAAGGGAGGATATTCCCTTTCTTCAAGGCGCAATAAGTGCCTTTATGAGGGAGACGTTTCTCCCTTTGCACGGTTCAAGGAAAACCGTCCCTTTTCTCAAGGCGCAGTAAATGCCTTAAATGCGCTCGTGCTTCCACACTTGAGGCGGCAGCGCTCAGGCCATGGGGCCTATAAATAGGACACTTGAGGTCCTCTGAAGAGAAGTGATCTGCTCTTCTCCTCTTCTCTTGGTTTGAGAGAGATACTCAGATCTCTGAAATAGTGGGAATGCCCACTCTGGTCATTATCCGGCCAAGGACAGGTAAGTCTTGATCATTCAACGACTTCACCGATTTTAGGGAATTCATCTGCCTTAATTCAGCTTTAACAGCTACTTCAGGATTAGTTTTCCTTACTCTTCATCTTGCAATTGACTGGTCTGCAGAGAAGGATTTCAGCATAGCTTTTCCCAACGAAGCTATCATTTTGACTTGATCACAGAAAGATCACTGCATGTTAAGTCCGCTGCACAGGCAGAACTTGGGACCTGGTATCTTCAAGGTTGAGCCAGTCTTGCCATATAGGTGAGGCTAAGACTGTGCCCCATAGGATCAGTCTGGCTTAGCCATATAGGAGAGGCTAGGACTTGGCGTTTGCTGAGCTAGCCCATCACTGCTGTGCGAGCGAGGCTTATCCTCTGCTTTAACTGAAATCGGATTACTTCGTCCCCAAGAATCTGACTTAGTATTTTTTTACAGCTTCTTCTGTGCTTAACTGCTAACTTGCTCCGATTTGCATTGCAGTAAGCTATGTTCGCCGATCTTGTGTCTTGATGAAAGAGACCGAAAAGTTGCCTTATGCTTCCCCGGTTGAAGCTTTACTTTTAAGCAGGAGGAACAACTTGGGGCAGCTGGTGTGTCCCAGAGGCTATTGGCAGCCTTTTATCCGAGATGATTCGTTCTGAGGTGAGGCTGGTGGCCGCTTATCTGAGATGATCCACTTCGGGAAAGTGGACGTCACCTGTGAGATCACTGACATCATTGCCAACTTTCAACTTTGTGATCTGGTCGGTTGGTGGCGGTAAGTTTTATTGCCAATCTTCATCAAAGATGATCCGCTTTCTGGTGGCAAAATGTACCATTTTTGTGGAGAATTATGGCCGTATCCTCGTGGCACAACTGTTACGGCCTTGTGCAGGAGGAAGGCCTTTCGTGTCCAGTTGGTCTGGTTTGGAAGCAGATAAAATCACTTGTATGCCTTTTGCGCAAATGATCTTGCTGAGCAACTGAATCTGTTGTACGAAACACAACCTTGATGTAGTATCAATGTACCTTTTCTCTTAAATCAATGAAAGTTCATTTTTCTGCTCATTTGATTTTGCCTGTCTTCATTGAGAATTTGGCCATAGCGGGGCTAAACTCTGTGCAGAGTTAAGGACAGGGTCCTTTTTTTTTGAATGAGCTTCGCGCGAAACTGGCATGTCGGCGAACTGTGCCTTTAGTGGGCTAAGGCAATCTTTTTGGCGAAGTTCTTGATGAACTTGTGAGAAGTCCGCACTTTGGCTCATTGGCGAAGTTAAGCCTTAGTGCTGAATTAGCGCTTCTCGGGAAGGCGCTTTAGGCGGCGTTTCGAATAATTTGAAACGACAGCCTGTACTCTTTTCGAGGCGTCGTTTCAGGCACTGATTGGCCTATAAAAGCCCGATCGGGCTGAGAAAGAGCAGATCTCTTCTTTCAGAGAACTTTTGACTCTTCTTCTTCCTCTTTCTTCTTTATTCAGAGGTTTGAAAGCTTCCGCAGCTCTTCAATGGCGCCTAAGAGACGAGCGGGAAAGAAGTAGCAACTTCTGCAGCGGAGGGTCCTTCTCCTCCTCCGTCATCGAGCGACCAGTCGCCGAAGGGACTTCCCCTTTTGATTAGAGCCGATATTTGGCTATCTTTGGATGAATCCAGAACGATCGAGCATGATCTGTTATTGTTAGGGAATCCATTTCCCTAAATTTCCCTTATTCTCTTGGACGGGGATCTAAGAACTGAACAGTTCTTCTTTAAGCTTCTGTGCGAAGCTATCACTTGGGCTGTTTTCATCCTGTTGAACAACAGGATACGGATCTGTCCCTTCAATCGTGGCCGTAAAGGATTTGACCATAATGCCCTTTTGACGAAGTTAGCCCTTAGGGCTATACCATTTTCTGCTTAAGCGAAGTTAATGCTTGGCATTTTCTACAAAATGCAGACTTGTCTGCGAGATTAAGCTTTGTTGAAGCTATCGCCTTGCTGGCTTTGCTCACCGGGCGAGACTATGCCTTGTAAAATTTATGTCTTCATGTTCGCTTGGCTGGTGAACTAATCAAAGTCGTCTTGTTCTTGCAGTGCACTATACTCCTGGTCCTTCAAACAACCTATTCGGGATGACCAGAGGAGCGGATGGCAACATCAGCTTGCAATTTCAAGGGCAAGCTTCTCTGTTAGCGAGCGAAGCTCCATCGTTCGGGACACGCTCATTCATAGTGGTGATCAATATACCACGAGGAGTATCCTGACCACAGCTCCTCTTGAAGACATTGACCGTCAGACTTATAGGAAGCCTGACTTCATGTTTGGGGACGCCGCGCCAGATCCTGATCACCAACTACATGCAGGAGAAGGGCAATGGATCTTCCAGTTGGACAATGAGAAGTTTTACCTTCCATCCAACAAGCAGCATTTCTCTCTATCTTCCTTCCAGTGTGTGACACAGGCTCGGAAGATGGCATGGGATGTGAGCCGAAATACCGACTCCGTCCACATAGGGAGATTGATGGTTCAGTCTCCTGGTTATGCAAGAGCGGGGCCTCCTCGATGCATAATGGGTCTACATCCTGGGAATGTGTCGCGAGACATCCCAGTGGGAGAAAATCCTGCAGTGGCGTTGACCTTTGGCAACCAATTCTTCAAGGTTAATGGGAACTACCCGCCACTGATTTCAGGGCTCCAGGTTGGATTCACCCTCCGAAGACGTGGTGGGCGGATTTGACTACCTAAATCCTTGCTCATCTCGAGGAGGATTTGGAGAGGCTGAACCTCTATGAGGCCGTCAGGGCGACCTGCTATGGTATTGAGATGAACGTGGCGTGCTTCTACGCCATCTTTGAATTGTATTGCCCAGCTTCAGGACTTTCTTCACCCCTGTCGGTGAGTTGGGTATGACCTTGCATGAGATGTGGGAAGTCTCTGCTCTACCTTTTGGGTCTCTCCCATATGAAGAATACTTTCCGTGCGAGTGGAGTTGGCTCTTCTGGAGAAGCAGGAGCCTGCCTTGTTCGAGACTTACCGGGAGTTAATGTGCCACTTGTACATTTGCTCCAGTATGCATGGGGGCAGTAGGGAACCTCCTGTAGCTTGAGAGCTGGGGAGATTATTTGTTCCCAGATATGGAGAACACTCCTGAAGCGGCTCACTGTGGAGTTGCTGATGAAGACATCTTTGACCGGATGCAAAAGCACTTCCAAGGGGATCTAGTTTGTGAAGGAAGACGATGGTCCCTATGAGCAGGGTGATGTCCTTCGAAGCTTCCATCATCAGGCTCGCAGGCCGATGTCCCGGGAGGTACTGCTGGCCGGTTTCTTAACTGTCTGGCTGAAGAAATGCGTAGTGCCATCTTCTTCGGGTGACATCGTTCATCCGAATGTTTTGCTGCTCGCTGTTCGTTTGGTTCATGGTCGCCGTCTGGGTCTTCTCCCGGCCATGGTGTGCTGCATCCAAAGAGGCCTTCGTGCTTTGACGGAGGCTTTTTGCAGGCCACCAACGACGAAGCGTGGAAAGGGGACCATTTCGCCCCGCGACGGACCTAACCCCAGAATAGGTCTGCCGTATACTTACTTGATGGCGTGGTTCGCCCTGTGTTGTCCTTCTTTAATTGAAGCTGGAGAGGACCCCCCGCAAGATGTTCGAATGGCGCTCGTCCGCCGATTCGAAGGATGCTCATGGCAGAAGACTTACGTGGCTGAGGCCCGTAAATTAGTACGTCGCTATGACGTCTATAGTCTCTTCCACTGTTTTCCCCGTATTCGGGGTGCAGGCTATGGGGAAGAGTTCAAAGATGCGGGGGAGGGACAGTCGTCCCTGAGTCTGGGAGTTTTTGAGTGGCTGGTCAGCATCCGGCCTTCACATCTATTATACCGGAGCGGAGATAGCTGCTATTTGGAGCCTTACGTCCCAAGTCAGTTTGCTCGACAGTTTGGATATGACCAACTGTACGTGGGCAACCCGAATCTCAATCTGGCTTTCATGGGGAGCCTTATTGATGGAGCCCGTGCTTGGCAATTTTTTACTGCAGGCGGTACTGGGGCGCGGCTGCGTACGCCGTTGAAGAGTCCCAATCTTCTAATGACCCTGTGCTTCTGTCAGTGGTATGCCACTTCCAACTCCACACCTCTCGAATTCAAGGTCAACAGTTCTGGTGTGAAGTTAATTTCTCAGCGGCTGAGACGGAAGGCTTCTGAGAAAAGGGAAGGCAAAAGGGTTCGCATCCCAGGTATAGAGGAGTTTGTTGCTGTGGAAGGCAGCGAGGCCTCAGATGCCGAGAGTCCTCGCTTCGAGGTGGGAGCGGGGGCTGACTCCTGCAACTGGCTCTGGTGTGATGAGGACGGCTCCCCGTCGTTGTGTAGAAGAAGTGGAGGAAAGGATTCTGAAGTCCACTTCAAAAGAAAGCGGGAAGGTAGCTCTCGTAGGAAATCGTTGGCGAAGAAGCCCCGCCGCCAAGCTCCTACGATTGTCGTAGAGGGTCATCCCTCTACAGCGATTCTTCCTGCTGCCCCATTAGCGGCTGAACCGTCGGTTGCTGACCGACTAGCGGTGAATTTGCTCTGGGTCTGGGTAAGATTAACCCCGTCCATATAATACGCCTTTTTGTATGTTCCCATTGACTTAATATCAATTCTTCTTGATTGTAGGAGCTGAGGCAGCTGGAGAGCAAGGGGAACATTATGATCCCCTATTTACTTATGGAACTGAAGCTGGTTCTTTTGCCTGTCCGGAGGAGTCCGGAGGTGATGTGGCCGACATTGGTCCCTCGGGCACTGGGACTTCTAAAGGAAGTCCGGTGGCATCGAGCTCTATTGGGTGGTCCACAGGATACTCGGCAAGCGAAAGCGGGCCAGCTATTCGTGCTGATTCGGCCAAGAATTTTTCGATGGAGCCCTTGGAGACTGATGTGGCTGACGAGATGTTTGAGGCGACATCATCCTTTGGTATTGTCCTAACCTCTTGGCTTCTTTTGCATGTAGTGTCCCGACTAACCGCAGTCTTGTTACAGGTGTTCGGCCTCAAGATGCATCAGCTTTAAGAGAGCCAGAAGATTTCCCCGAAGGGTCAAGGGGTGTCATGAGAGCTTCGACCGTGACGGATGCTGCTGTGTTGGATGCGCTATATGGAGACCTGCCCTCTTATCGGCCCCAGCCAGCCGAAGACCAGGGGCTGAAGAAACGGCAGTTCCAGAGGTGTCCTCACTCCCAACTATATCAACGAGCGAAGTGCCGACAATTTTGCCAAGTGCGGAGCTGAGGGTGATTACAAGCCCTACTTCCCCAACTCTGGTAGTTGAGCCTGCTGTTCAGGAGATGGTTGTCAGCCCTACCTCAGCGGTGGCTAGCGCACTGATTTCCATGAAGACTCCGCAGAGATCACTGACAATCTGCCCTGCTGTTAATGTTCCCATTGCTCCTTCCACGATAGTGTCGACCAGGCTGGTGGATTTCTCTGAGGTTACCTCTCTACCAGAAGTGGCTGAGGTTGAGAACGACTATATAGGTGACCTCGTCGATAGCTTTTATAAAGGCTTAGGGCGAACTATCGACCTGGTTTTGAAGGGCTCGACTATGCCGTTCTCAAAGTTAAAGGTGGTCCTCTCCCGTGGCATCAAAAGTATTCGGGATTTTGAGGGGTATCACCAGGCTACTGCTTTGGAACTCCTGGTGGATGAATTTGAGAAGGATGTAGAGGAATGGCGCCGTCTCTGCTGTTCGGACCTGGAGTCTTTAGTTGATGAGCGGTTCGCGCGTCTTGTCGCTCAAAAGCACAAGGCCCGGCTTGCCGCTCAAGAGGCTGCTAAGGCTATCTCTTCTGACTTGAAATCCTTGGAAACAAGGCAGGCAGAGGTCGGAAATGCGATTGACGCCTCCACCAGTGCTCTTCTTGACGCTGAAGACAAGATTGGGAAGGCTGAGGAAATGATCAGGAAAGCAAATCTTATTTTATTTATCCAAGGCTAAACTGGTGCGTCTTGAAGAAACTGCGCGGCTTGAGCAGCTTAAGGCTCAAAATGAAGAGCTCTCATAGCAGGGATTGTCACAGAGGGCAACTTTGGCGGAGGTTGAAGCTCGTCTGACCCAGGCAATGGATTTTAATGAGGCCGAGCTGAGGTCGCAAGCGCTTGCCCAGGCTGCTGATGACAGGAGGACGAGGCTGGACTCCCTTGGAGAGCGGCTCAGATCTTACAGTGTGCGCCTGTAGCTCCATGTACTTTATCCTTTTGGAATGAATGAAAAAAAATTTTCTTCTTTTATCGAATCTCCAATCTTGTTCTTCTTTTTGAATTGCGATTCCAAATTGTATTGCAGTTTCTTGAGAACATAGTTCTTATTGGGTTGGATGATGAGACTTGGCAGTCTGTCAGTTCAGAGGTCGCGATGACATAACTGGTTGAGGAGCCACCAAGCTTCAAGGTTGGTGATACTTGTCTTTTGTAAATGTCAACAAGTATCGAGACCTGTCTTTTGTAAATGTCAACAGGGCTCAGAATTGAGACTTAGTTGTCTGCTGGTTCAGAGGTCGCAATGACATAACCGATTGAGACGCCACCAAGCTTCAAAATTGGTGATACTCGTCTTTTGTAAATGTCAACGAGTATCGAGACCTGTCTTTTGTAAATGTCAACAGGGCTCGGGTTTGAGACTTGTCTTTTGTAAATGTCAACAAGCTCGAAATTGAGACTCGGCTGTCTGCTGGTTCAGAGGTCGCAATAACATAACCGAATGAGACGCCACCAAGCTCAAGGTTGGATACTTATCTTTTGTAAATGTCAATAAGTATCGAGACCTGTCTTTTGTAATGTCAACAGGGCTCGGGTTGAGACTTGTCTTTTGTAAATGTCAACAAGCTCGAAATTGAGACTCGGCTGTCTGCTGGTTCAGAGGTCGCAATGACATAACCGAATGAGACGCCACCAAGCTCAAGGTTGGTGATACTTATCTATTGTAAATGTCAATAAGTATCGAGACCTGTCTTTTGTAAATGTCAACAGGGCTCGGGGTTGAGACTTGTCTTTTGTAAATGTCAACAAGCTCGAAATTGAGACTTGGTTGTCTGCTGGTTCAGAGGTCGCAATGACATAACCGAATGAGACGCCACCAAGCTCAAGGTTGTAATGGAGTTTGGAACAAGGTCTCATTTTCACGGGGAGAAACGAGGGAATCACTGTCATAGGTTTAATGTTAACGTAACAGCGAAATGCATATGTGGTCTTACCATTCTATGGATGAGAATTGGTAAGTGATTTTGGAGGTCTCGTCCTCACGGGGAGAAACGAGGGAATTGCTGTCACAGGTTTAATGTTAACGTAACAGCGAAATGTATTTGTGGTCTTACCATTCTGTGGATGAGAATTGGTAAGTGATTTTGGAGGTCTCGTTCTCACAGGGAGAAACGAGGGAATTGATGTCATAGGTTTAATGTTAACGTAACAGCGAAATGTATTTGTGGTCTTACCATTCTGTGGATGAGAATTGGTAAGTAATTTTGGAGAGGGAATCAAACGGGAACTGGTCCCTTAGGATTTTTAGCAAATCCCCAGCTGTCAACGGGTTTGATATGCCTTTACCAACTACCGTTTGAATTGGGCTAGCCATGCTGTTCCCCTCAGCATGATGAGTTATCGAGGACTTATGTTGGGCTTAAAGGCCAACATTTTCCTCTATCCTTAATCGTTAAGGATGTTGGATCATTTGGTTAGCATATGTGTAACTTTGATTCTTCTTTGGGAGAACCAGTGTATGACCAGGTTCCTACTAGTTTATGGTTGCGATCTCGCTTGGAGGAAGAGAAAGGCTCTCTTTGCATGTACCTTGGATATGAAGGTCTTGATCAGAGGTGTAATGTTAACTTAATCATGAGAAGGATCCTTGATTAAGGATAATACTTCTTTAAGAACTTGCCATTGATCGGCATCATGAGTAGGTCGCCATCTGAAGTAATGAGGCGGTATGCTCCGTTTGAATAGACTGTTTCTATTACAAACGGTCCTTCCCATTTAGGCTGAAATTTGCCCTTGGTCTTATGCGTCATAATCATTGGTCGTCTGACGGCTAAAACCAGGTCCCCTTTCTGGAAGACCCTCTGTTTGACCTTCTTATTGAAGGCCTTTGAGATTCGAGCTTGATATAGCTCAATATGCTACTGAGCTTGTAGCCGCTTCTCATCTAGGGCTTCGAGCTCTTGAAGACGCAATCGATCATTGTCTTCTAATGTGATCTTAGTAGTGAGAGCGACTCGTAATGATGGCATCTGGATTTCCAACGGGATGACTGCTTCGCACCATATACCAGGAAAAAAGGCGTATTACCTGTCGGTGTTCGAACCATGGTCCGGTAGGCCCAAAGACATTCGCCAAGCTTTTCGTCCCAATCTCGCTTGTTCGAGGAGACGAATTTCTTGAGTAGCTTGATGATCGTTTTGTTGAATGCTTCCGCCAAGCCGTTAGCGGCGGGATTATAGGCAGTTGAAGCCACATTCTGAATTCGGTATTTATCGCAGAACCGATAGAATACTTGGCTTATGAATTGGGGACCGTTGTCGTGGATGATCCGCCCAGGGACACCAAATCGATAGATGACATGGTGTTTGATGAAGTTAACCACATTAGAGGTCTTGACTTCAGTAATGGTATAGCTTCGGCCCACTTTGAAAAGTAGTCAGTTATTGCCAGGATAAACCGGTGTCCTTTTGTCGAAGAAGGGCTGATTGGCCTACGACATCGATTCCCCATGCTTCAAATGGCCATGAAGCAACAGTCGGGTGGAGCAGCTCCGAAGGCTGGTGTATGAAGTCTGCATGGATCTGGCATGCTTTACACCTTCGTGCATATTGGATGGCGTCGGCTATCATAGTTGGCCAATAATATCCAAGCCTACGCAATCTGTCTTTAAGTTTCGGACCTGGCTGATGAGCTCCACAAATGCCGTCGTGCGCTTCTTGGAGCGCTTCCTGTGCCTCTAAATGAGAAAGGCAACGGAGGAGAACACCGTCATATGAACGACGGTAAAGTGTCTTCAAAGTCGGATCGTAGTAGAAACGGAGAGACCTTCGTCTGACAGATGTCGCTTCTTTAGGATCGTCTGGAAGCAGACCGTGCAAAGCATAGTCAATGAGAGGAAAGCGCCAATCTCTCGGCTCAAAATCCGTGGAGACATTATAGACTTCTCGAGTTCTTAGCATGTGCTTGGAGCATATAAGATGTCGAGTTGCGACTGTGAGGTGATACTCGGTGTCGGCTGGCAAGGCTAGTGTTATAGCTAATGCAGCAAGAGAGTCCGCCTTGGTATTCTGAGATCGAGACACGTGCCCGATGTAGAAACCTTCAAATAGGTTGGCCAATTCAACGGCCGCGTGATAATAAGGCACCAAGTCCTCATGGCGGACTTCGTATTCGCCTTTAACCGATTGATGATCAGTTTTGAATCGCCATAAGCTTCGAGGTATCGTACCCCCATTCCATGGGCAAGCTGAAGACCAATGAGCAGAGCATTATATTCTGCTACATTATTAAAGCATGATTTTGTCAAAGAAAATGCTCTAGGAAGAACATGGTCTTGCGGGGAGATAAACACAACCCCCACTCCGGCAATAATCTTGCCTTTAGGGCCCATTCGCGATGCTCCATCAAAGAACATCTGCCACACTTCCTCTTCTGAGGTTGCATAAGACTCGAAGACTTCATCAGGGATATCTTCGTGAAGTTTTGAATGTTCCGGAATTGGATGAGCAGCCAAGAACTCTGCAAGGGCCTGGCCTTTAACCGCCTTCTGAGGGGTGAAGATCATGTCGTATTGAGACAATAAAAGTGCCCACTTAGCCAATCTTGAATTCAATGATCCTGGCTTCGTCATAAGAAGACACAATGGGTTTACTCTGGAGATGACATGTATGGTCTGGCCGACCAAATAATGTCGTGTCTTCTAAACAGCGAAGACGAGAGCTAAACACTCTTTCTCGATAGGGTTGTAGCGAGATTCCGCTCCTATGAGAGTTCTGCTCAGATAATAAATGGCCTGCTCATGGCCATTGTCGTCCTTTTGAGCGAGGAGGGCACCGAGGGAGTAGTCCAGAGCTTTTACATAAAGCAAAAATGGTTTCCCTGATGTAGGGGCCACCAAGACTGGAGGTTTTGTAAGGTACCTCTTGATGTCTTCATAAGCTTCCTGGCAAGCTTGATCCCATACGAAGGAAGCACCCTTTTTCATGAGTCGGGTGAACGGCTGACAGCGGCCTGAGAGATTTGCAATGAATCTTCTGATATAAGCCAGCCTGCATTGCAAGCCTCTAAGCTCTTTGAGATTCCTCGGTGGATGCATGCTCTGAATGGCCTTGACTTTGTCTGGGTCTAGATGAATCCCTTTTGATGTGACAATAAACCCAAGGAACTTGCCACTTGACACTCCCAAGAAGGATTTTGTCGGGTTCATTTTCAGTTGATGAGCCCGCATTATGTCGAACATCGTTCTCAGGTTGCGAAGATGTTCATTCTTGTTGCGGCTTTTGACGGCAATGTCGTCGACATAGCACTCCACCGTTTTTCGGAGATGATCGCGGAAGATCGTACTCATTGCCCGCTGGTAGGTTGCTCCGGCGTTCTTCAGTCCGAAGGGCATTACAGTGTAGCAGTATACCCCCAATGGTGTTCGGAACGAAGTATGCTTCTCGTCGTCGGGATACATCTTAATCTGGTTGTACCCTGAAAAGCCGTCCATGAAAGACATCCTTTCGAATCCACATGTGTTGTCGATCATGACATTGGTGATGGGTAGCGGGAATTCGTCTTAGGACAGGCCGTATTGAGATCTCGGTAGTCGATGCAGATCCGTATTTTTCCGTTCTTCTTGAGGACGGGGACGATGTTAGCTACCCAACCTGGATGTTGTTCCTCCCGGATGAAGCCACATGCAATGAGCTTGTGAACTTCGGCTTCAATAGCTTCCATAATGTTCGGGCGAAACCGACGTTGTTGCTGCTTGACTGGCTTGACGTCGGGCTTGATGTTTAGACGGTGCATAGCGACCTGTGGATCAAGTTCGGGCATATCTTCGTAGCTCCATGCGAAGACATCTATATACTCTTTTATGAGCATTATCAATTCTTTCTTTTCTATAAGTGATAGGCTTTCACTTATAAAGATGGGTTTGGGATGATCTTGACTTCCCAGGTTGACCTGCATCACCTTGTCTTCAGTAGGTGGTTCGCGCAGTTCGAATCTCCTTTCCCACTGGAGGTTTAATTGCTGGGCCCATGACTCCTCATCAACAGCTTCTGCGGGCTCCAATTGACTGCTTGAAGTCATATTGACAGTGAGGTCTTCGAACATTCCTCCTACACTGATATCCGAGTCCCACTCGGAGGATGAGGCCGAATGTGATGGAATTGATCCATCATCCTTGGCTTGAATCGTTGCTGACGATGTGGGTGTAACGTATCCTAACCCCCTGCGTGTACTATCATTGTAATTTGCAGGCTTCCCTTTAGGCACAAAGTTCCGCATCAAACCGCGCCTTCCTTTTCCGAAATTCAGGCCTGCTCCATCTTCAAGTCGTATCCCATTTTCTTCATAATATGACGTTCCGGCTGCGCGTAATGGAAGAACTGTGGAATGTCCGAATCTGAACTTGAATCAGCAACTGTAGGTCCCAGTGGTTGGGTTCTACCGAAAATTATCGGTAACTGACCTTCTTTGGATGGCGGGATCACCAAAACGGCTCCTTCTTCGCGATTCCATGGGCGTGCTAGCCGCACTCGATTTATGTAAAGGCATGTGTAGAGAGCTATCCGTAATGGATTTAAACAGCCCAACACTCGTAGGATAATTGAAAGAAATATTATCATTAATTACCCATTCACCTTCATCCTCTGAAGGAGTATTACATTGGGGATTATTGAGACATGCTATAATTGGTTCACCAATCAGAATGGCTGGCATGCCTGCTTCGGATTCTGAATCCGCCTCATTGCCACTTTCATCATCGTCTGGCATGGTTCTTTAGGTGTTTCACTGGCCTCTTGATACAGGAGAGCGTCAGTGAAGTAATTTTCCAGCCCTTTGAATGGTTGCTTTTCAGCGAAGACAGTTCGTACTGTCGCATCATCTTCAACATATTTGAAGCACTGGTGCAGAGTAGAGGGAACGATCCAGTTGGCATGGATCCATGGCCGTCCCAGCAGCAGGTTATATGATGTGTCAGCGTCAATGACATAGCGTGTCACTTCTGACTTCAGGCTCCCGATTCTGCAACAGAGTCGAATTTCCCCAGTGGATGACTGCTCCCGGCGTTGAAACCATATATTGTAGTAGTGGTTGCGAACAACCTGTACAGTGGTATGCCGAGGAAGTAAAGAAGCCTTTTTGGGATGATGCTGAGTGCGGACCCCGGATCGACTTGTATTCTTTCGATGCACGTTGAACCGATATATCCGGTGTAGTACAGAGGTCGATCGTGCTTGTTGTCTTTGAGAAGCATATCTTCCGCCGTGAATGTAATAGCGGGCACCTTGGATTGTGTATGATGACATTCTGGGCAAGGAGACTGAACGTCGTCGTTAGGGATCTCAGGCATGCATGTCAGAAAGGATTCTGAATTGGCTAGCGCATCCTTGAGTGCTTCTCTTGTTTCTTTCGAGAGGCGAAGGAGCTCGTGTATAGTGATACGAGCTGGGATATTGGCCAGCTAAGCCAATATGTCAAACCAAAAGGGCGTATCAAACCCTTGGCCTGGTGGTTTCTTCAACACGTGGTCGAATCGTACCTCCTTAGGTCTCTCTTTTCCCTTGGTTGGGATTGGAGTGGATGCTGATACTTGTACTGACGTCGTTTGCTGTTGTGTCTCGTCAGTAGACTTTTCATACTGCCTCAAGTATGATTTTCCGGATCGGGTGCCCGTCTGTTGAGGCGTATCGGCTTGCGCCGTGCAAACAAGCTTTTCTCCTTCTGAATCACTGAGGGAAGCCGATGTAAGATTGCCGTCGTCTGGCAGGATGGAGATGACATTGCAAGACTTTCCCTTTGAGTTGGGCTGCTTTGAATCCCGCTGTACGTCTTAGACGAGGTCCGGGTGTACCACATGACTTCTCCTGTCTCCAATGTTAAGGGAACAAGACCCTTATTGTTTTGAGTTGTAGCTGGAGGATGCTTGACGTCCAACCGTGGAGCGAGGACTGAATAAGTCCCGTCAGGACTGTGACCTTTGGAGCTTTGCCGAACTCCAGAGTCACCATATTAGCCGTGACTTTCTTTTGCTCCATCTTCAACGTCAGAACCCCCGCATCGACCAGGGCTTTTATTCTGTCCTTGAGGACATAACACTTGTCAGTAGGATGGTGGATCATCCTGTGGTAGAGGCAGTATTTAGGGTCGTTTGTGCGCCCTATCTCATTGGGACGCCGAGCATCTGGCAGTTTCATTTTGTTCCCTTTGTGGAGCAGATGGAATATCGTGACCACTTGATCGTCTTTGAAGGAGTACTGCTTTGGAGGGAACTTAGGCTCCTGATTGTTGAAGCCGCTCTTCTTGGCCTTCGACTGCACATCTCCGGATAACTCCACAGACATAGTCTCTTTGCCTTTAGCTTGAGAAGATTGCGGTAGGTCGCTACGCCCTTTGTTGTTCATCCCCCACTTGCCTCTAGGGGTGGATGGTTCGAACTTTTTAGCCGACTTCTCGGCTATCTCTCTGCTTGTTCGACCAATTCCTTCCAAGTGTGGGCTTTGACAGCCCCCATGCGAACTTCCACTTGGTCTAAGAAGTTGTGTCTGCATGTCTGCAAGAGCATGGGTAATGGCATCCCTGTTGGGCACATCAAGGATAAATTTCTGAACCGTTCAATGTAGTCACAGATAGATTCGCCCTTCCTCTGCACAGTGGAGAGGAGCTTGTCCATGGTCACTTCGGTATCGTCCTCATAGAAACGAGAGAGGAACCGGGTTTCCAGGTCGATCCAGGAATTGATAAAGCCCGGAGGGAGACTTCGGAACCAGTCAAATGCCACCCCCCTTTAAGGTGCCAATGAACAGCCTAGCCATGATGGCGTCATTGCTTATAACATTACCAGTCTGAGACCAGAAATAGTAGATGTGCTGATTTGGCGAGCTCTTTCCATCATAGGTATGCAACGTTAGTGGTTTGAACTTCGGTGGATATGGCACCGAATCCCACTCCAGCGGATAAGGACGGACTGCCCCTACCTTCTTTAATTCATCCCTCTGAGCTAGGGATGCGATTTGAGCTTGGAGGCCCTTAAGGACTTCGGCGTCTAGGGAAGAACCCTCCTTGGATTTCTCCGGCTTTGGTTGCTCATTGCTGAACTGTTCCTCCTCATCGTGATTGCTCCCGGCATCATTGTCATTCCGATTGCTGAGGCGTCGAGCAAGCATCTGTTGAATATTGTCCAAGGCTTCTTGCTGGGTTCTGGAAGTTTGCTCCTGAGCTTCCAGGCGCCGACGAAGGTCGTCGTTAACATTATCAGCCATATTGACTGATGCTCTGTCTGTTCGCACCGAGCTAACTGTCGCCGAAGAGGCGTACCCACTATCTTCATCTTCTTCGTCCGATGATTGGAGTGATCTCCTGGGCTCTGGCGAGGCTAGGGCCGTCGAGGAGGAAGGCTGTTCATAACTGCAGGGTATCGCCACCCTAGATCTGGTGTTTCGGAAAACACCCTCTTCATGCACCAAGACTTCGCCTAAGCCTGGGCTGTAATCTGGATCTGGGGAGCTGTAGGGATGTCAGATGCTTGTCTTCCCCTGTGTAACTCTCATCCTCTCCGGTCATGTTGACGGATGCAGAGGGTGGATCTCGCGAGACGCTCCTTTTGTGATGCTTCATCGGGGCTTGTACCGACAGCCGATCAAAAACTGATCGCCGGCCTGGAGAAGTGGCGAAGATTGGTGTTAGCCGGCAATGGACCGAGTGGAGTGTCACCAGCTGACATCCCACTTGTTGATAACAGGGGGAAGAGGTTTGTCTATCCGTCAACAATTTCCTCAAATCAGACCCGGTTGGGTCTCTGCAATCGAGCGCAAAGGCTCTTTTGGATCGCACATAGGACGATGTCCTGCTTCTTTTATCCCTGCAGATGGGATTAGCACTGAATAGTGCTTTGGTTCTAGCTTCGCCACAAAGCGCAGGCTTAGCGCTTGACGAACTGGAGAGCGGAGCACGCTGCGGTGCTTTACCCGCTATGCTGCTGCGAAGGCAATTAGCCTTAGATGGTACTTTGGCTTCAGCTCCGCGGTTACGGACCCTGCGCGTACACTGTGGTACAGTAGCTTTGCTCATGAGAACGAGGCCGGCGCGAGGCATTGCTGCTCTTCTGTTGGACGATGGTATGATTGCCGTCGTAACTTTATGATTGGAGCAGACAGGCATCCTGCCTTTTTCTTCGCGAGAGAGGCGCGGTTTAGGCGTAGCTACGCCTGGATCTTCGGTTGGAGACTTCTGTTTAGGCTTCCATACCCGCCTTGGCAGAGGAGACTTAGGTTCGCAAGGAACCTGATTAGCCACACGCGAGGCTGAGGGATGTTGGCAGAATTCTGCTTCTGGTTCCTGCTTCGAAATCTTGGTCATGGAGACCTTTCTATGCTTCCGTGCTCGAAGCATTAGATCACCCCCAGAGAGGACTTCTTCAAATCTTCCTTGATCGAACTGGACCACCAAGTTCTCACAAGTAAAGGAATCAGGCTGCGGACGTGCTTCCTTGTTGCGCCAAATAACCGCAGTAGGTTCGCAGAGAACCTTTTCTGTCTCCGCAGAGACTTTCCTTGAAGATTTAGCCAGAGAAGCTCTGGCTGCACCGGCTTTTCTGAATTCAGAATTAGACCTGAAGGTCTGTTCGTCGCATTGCGACACTTGATTCTCGGCAGTGGAGAATTTTTTCCCCAGCGGAGTCGCCATCTTGTTTTCCATTATGTTTGCAAAGGGGAAAACTTACAATAAAAAGTTTGAGGAGCTAAATTACAAGTATTCTTAAAAAGATTACAAGTAGATCTCCTCAGAGATTCTGGAGAAGTGTGCCGATAGGAGTCTGGTCAGCGCGCGACCACTTTGTCCCTTTGACGATGCGAGCGATGAGATTCCCTTCTCGCCTGGTTCCGGGAATCAGAGAATAGAAGGTTGGTAGAACCCTCTTGCTGCTTCTCAAAATCGCCTTCAATTAGGAATTCCTTCTCGCCTGGTTCCGGAGATTCCTTGAGAAGAAGGACGATGTTAGGGTATCAACACCCTGGATAGAGAAAGCGATTCTCTAAAAGATCTCTGAATTCGAGAGCGCACGGTGCGTTGTGAAGAAGCCTCTGCTTGCGGAGTCCTCTCTCTTGCGTATGTCTCAGAAAATCGGCCTCTGGAACCGGTCTCCTCTCTTGTGCCCCTGGCGGGCTATTTATAGGGAGAGCAAGGGTATAATCGTCCCTTGAAAATATAGAAACAGATTGAATCGAATCTGTTTGAATCCGGAAAGTAGCCTTGTTGCGAGGCTAAGATCAGCTTCTGCGAAGCTAGAATTGGCAGGTCGGTTGATCTTCTTGATCCTTTCCATATCGTTGGAGGATTTCCCCTGATCTTCTTACTCGTTTTAGGAGAGTCAGAGATTGTGGCAATCAACTGCCAAATTTGATCTCTGATTTGATCTTAATTGGATTTGATCTGATTGGAACCGATCTCATCTGGAGATTGATTGGTCAAAGGTTGACCATAGCAGACCAATGGCTGAGCTGCCCGCATTGAGCTCGTAGCGGAGCTAGAGGCGGCTTCTGGCGAAGTCCGAAAGAAACCCTTTGGCGGAGCTGGAAGTCCTCTGTGGCAAAGTTGTGAGTTAGCTTCCTGGCGAGGCTTTGGATGGCTTCGAGGTGAAGTCGAGTGATATTAGCCTCTCAAGCGAGGCTATCCCTTTGGGCTCGTGTGATGCTAAGTGCTAGCACCTTTTAGACCTGCTGAGGTCTGTTTAGAAACAATCCGGGTTCACTGTCTGCTTGCTGGATCAGTGGAGTCCAAGTTGCTTCCTTATCCCTCGGAGATGGGTGAAAACTGGTCTTCAGCTTGTCTGTCACTTGTCTTTTGTAAATGTCAACAAGTTTAGACATTGTTCGGACCAATAAGAATCTTGTCTTTTTTAAGTGTCAACAGAGAGTCTTTGGAAAACACTTCAGAAAAATGAGAGAAATATTCAGCACAAAAACCAAGAAACAAAGCTCTTTTGAATGCCTTAAACTTTTGAAACTTTTGCAAATTTTTCTTGTAATCAACCTCTCCCTAAACACCCTTATTTATAGTAGAGGGCTAGGGTTTAAAGATAAAACTCACTTAAGGCTAATTAGGAAGTATTAGGATCAGTAAATATCATTTAAGCCCTTTTTAGAAAGAAAAAGACAAAATAAAACAGCTCAGAAAACTAGCCGTTACTGTTCAAATGGCTCTCTCGGTCGACCGTCGGTCGACCGAAGTACAAAACAAATAAGAGCCGTTGCCGGCTCTCGGTCGACCGCTCGGTCGACCGAAAAATACAGAGAGCAAACGACTTACAGTAAGGCAGGTTTCGGTCGACCGCCCGGTCGACCGTGAAACGTGCACACGGATACGCACCTGCAGCCAGAATCTCGGTCGACTGGGACGGTCGACCGACTTGACCTGACACAGGGTCGGTCGGCCGGTCGGTCGACCGGCTCAGGTCAAAAGTCAAAACAGAAACAGATTTTTGAGGGGAATTTAAAATAAAACAAAGTAGTTTTGAATAGAGATATATATAAAACATAAAAATGAGTTGTAGGCAGAAGATAGTATACAAAAATATTTTGTACATATTATAGGAATATTTTTGGAAATAAGATGTGTGCAAAAACGTGTGTGATAGAGCTTCAAACCTATTCACTATTCTTTAACAAAACTATAAAACTAGAAACAAATCTAATGAATTATCTTGAGCAATCTTGAAGTCTTGAGCCATGCAATGCCTTGCTAGAGCCTTCTCTTCTATGTTCCTTCCTTGATGTGCAAAACGCCTTCTTTACTTCATGAACCTAGAAGTTTTTGCAATAGCTAAGCAATGGCCTCCAAATATGGTACTAACCTGAAACTTATCTTAAACAAACTAATTTGTACCAAATAGCTCTATTTGTTTTGTTATCATAAAAACTCTAAACAAATGGAGAGTGTAACCTTTTGGGCCAACAATCTCCCCCTTTTTGATGATGACAAAACAAATAGGTTATGAACAAAAGTATAGGGGAGGAGAAAGCTCCTCCTCAAATTATGCTATATAAAACAAGGAAAAACAATGTAAGTTGCAAGTAAAAATCCATGAAACTAAAAACCATAAACACAATGGGATATAAAATAATTGCAAGACACTTAAACTCAAATATAAGAATTCATTGAAAACTTTGAAAACACATCAAAAACCAAAAAACATATATAAACTCATTCTCCCCCTTTTTGTCATACATCAAAAAGGGTTAAGAAAACATTTTATTCAATAACACAAACATTAAGTTCACCACAAATGAATGAAAATATAGCAAAATCAAGTGTTTTAGTGAAAATATCGGCAAGTTGCAAATCCGTAGAAACATAATCAATATCTATATCTCCTTTCTCAAAATGATCTCTAAGAAAGTGATATCTAATTTCAATGTGCTTGGTCTTACTATGTTGATTTGCATTCTTAGTCATGTGTTTAGTACTAGTATTATCACAAAATATTTTTATATGGTTATAATGCAAATCATAATCAAGGAGAGTATGTTTCATCCAGAGGACTTGTGCACAACAAGCCCCCGCGGCAACATACTCCGCCTCGGCGGTTGAGAGAGCTACGGAATTTTATTCTTAGAGGACCATGAAACAAGACAATTACCAAGAAATTGACATGTCCCACTAGTACTCTTTCTATCTACTCTACAACCGCATAGTCGGCATCCGAATAACTCGTCATTGAGAAATCTCCGGTTTTCGGATACCATAGACCCATTCCAATTGTGCCCTTAATATAACGAATGATGCGTTTAACCGCAATAAGATGGGACTCTTTGGGACACGATTGAAATCTAGCACAAAGACACACACTAAACATTATGTCCGGCCTACTTGCCGTCAAATACAAAAGACTACCTATCATGCTTCTATACAATTTAATATCAACATTTTTACCTTGGTCATCCTTATCAAGCTTGGTTGTAGTTGCCATGGGAGTGTTGCAAACTTTAGAGTCTTCAAGTCCAAACTTCTTTACGAGTTCCTTTGCGTACTTAGCTTGACATATGAAATTCCCATCTTGCAATTGCTTGATTTGGAGTCCAAGAAAGAAATTCAATTCACCCATGGAAGACATTTCAAACTCACATTGCATAACCTTTTCAAACTCCTTGCATAAAAACTCATTAGAAGATCCAAAAATTATATCATCAACATAAATTTGCACAATTAAAATGTCATTATCAACATGCTTAGTAAAAAGAGTTGTGTCTACTTTGCCTTTAACAAAATCATTTGAAATGAGAAAACTAGAAAGCTTTTCATACCAAGCTCTTGGAGCTTGTTTCAATCCATACAAAGCTTTATCAAGTTTAAAAACAAAACTAGGATGAACATGATCAACAAAACCGGGAGGTTGTTCAACATAAACTTCTTCATTTATAAAACCATTCAAGAATGCACTTTTCACATCCATTTGAAAAAGTTTAAAATTTTTAAAAGATGCAAAAGCTAGTGTCATCCGTATGGCTTCAAGCCGTGCTACGGGTGCAAAGGTCTCCTCAAAGTCAATTCCTTCAACTTGAGTGTAACCTTGGGCCACTAACCTAGCTTTATTCCTAATGACATTTCCGGACTCATCCATCTTGTTTCTAAAGATCCACTTAGTACCAATTATTGGTCTATCGTGGGGCCTAAGAATAAGGTGCCAAACTTGGTTGCGCTCAAATTGATTGAGTTCCTCTTGCATGGCTAGCAACCAATATGAGTCCGCCTCGGCTTCGAGGATGCTTTTGGGTTCAAAATGAGAAATGAAAGCAAAGTTACCACATAAGTCATGGAGCTTGGAGCGAGTTGTTACCCCTTTAGAGACATCACCTAAGATGAGTTCCTTGGGGTGGTTTGTAGCGTATCTCCAATCTTTTGGAAGCGATTGAGAGCTTTCCTCTTTATCCTCTTGAACATCACCAATTGGTTCTTGCTTTTCTTCTTGAGCGGGTGAGTCTTTCAAGGATAGTCTCTCCATGTCTTCACCTAATGGGTCAATCTCTACAACATTCTCAACAACCACATTAGATTCTTCAAATTTAACATGCATGGATTCTTCAATGGTAAGTGAAGATCTATTGAATACTCTATAAGCTTTGCTAGTAGTAGAATATCCAACAAAGATTGCTTCATAAGCCTTAGCATCAAATTTACCCAAGTTATCTTTAGTATTCAAAACAAAACATTTGCATCCAAAAACTTTAAAATCTGCAACATTTGGTTTTCTAGAATGATACATTTCAAAAGATATTTTGGAAGAATTCTTACACAAATAAATACGATTTGAAATATAGCATGCGGTGTTTACGGCCTCGGCCCATAAATATTGAGGGAGGTCATATTCACTAATCATGGTCCTAGCCATCTCTTGAAGTGTTCTATTTTTCCTTTCTACAACTCCATTTTGTTGTGGAGTTCTAGGACATGACATTTCATGCTTGATTCCCTTTTCATCACAATAAGTCATGAAGAGTTGGTTAACAAACTCACCACCTCTATCACTCCTTATTTTCAAAATCGAAAAACCTTTTTCTTTTTTAACCCTTTTTCGAAAAATTTTGAAATGAGAAAAAGTTTGATCTTTGTGTTCCAAAAAGAAAACCCAAGTGAAACGGGAAAAATCATCAACTAAAACAAATGCGAATCTACTACCATTTAAACTCTTAGTTTTAGTTGGTCCAAAAAGATCCATATGAATTAATTCTAATGGCCTAGTTGACATGATATCCTTGATTGGTTTGAAGGAAGACTTGGTTTGTTTTCCAAGTTGGCACGCACCACAAATGCGGTCTTTCTCAAACTTCAAGCAAGGTATACCCTTCACCAATTCCTTAGAATTAATCCTAGAAAGATGGTCAAAAGATGCATGTCCTAATCTTCTATGCCAAAGCCAAGAATTTTCATCAAAAGCATTCAAGTATTTAGTAGAACAATCTAAATTAAGCATGTCAATGATATAAACATTATTGTCATGAAAACCGGTGAGAATACAATCATTGGTTTTAACATCAAAAATCTTGCAAGAAGAATCATCAAAAATAACTTTAAGTCCACGGCACAAAGTTGACTAATACTAAGCAAGTTATGCTTCAAACCATCAACAAGAGCTACATTTTCTATAATAGGAGATGCACCAATTTGAATGTTACCTATACCGATGATAGTTCCCTTGGAGTCATCCCCGAAGGTGACGGTGCCACCTTCCATGTACCTTGATAGGGTTGTAAAGTTATTGATGTCCCATGTCATGTGTCTTGAACAACCACTATCAAGGTACCACCGCTCCTTACGTCTTGCAGCCTTGGTGTGTACCTACATCAAATAATTTAGGACTTGATTTTGGTACCCACATTTTCTTGGGTCCTAAAGAGTTAGTGCCATGAACCCAAACAAGATTATTTTATCTATTTACTTGGTCATAACAAAACTTAGCCAAATGTTCATTCTTACCACAATAAGTACATCTATACACTCTACCATATTTAAAAGCATAGTGAATGTGAGACTTGTGAGCATGTGTGGATTTAGCATGAGTGTAGTGTGAAGTGTGAGCATGAGGAATCATAACATGAGAATCTTTAGCATGAGAAGTGTGCTTTTTAGAAAACATTTCTTCAAGTTTCTTAGTGTTAAAAGCACAATCCTTCAAGACTTTTTCAAAATCAACAATTCTAGTTTTTAATGAAGAAATTTCTTTTTCATCAATCTTAGGAAATTTTGCTTTACATGCAACTTTATAAGCACTAAATTCATTTTGAGTAGAAATGAGATTGGAAGAAATTTCATCTTTTTCTCTAGAAATAAAAGCAAGTTGATTTTTAAGAAAAGCAACTTCCTTTTCTAATTTAGAGCATTCAATCTTTTTATTATCATAGGTTTCGGAGAGTTCAACAAAAGCATGTACAATAACTTCTTTGCTTAATTCATCATCTTCATCAAGAGGTTGTGGGGTTATGATAGGTAGTAAAAATTGCATATTTATCACTACATATACTATCATATTTTCCTATTTATTATTATAATTATGCACTATTACTAATGTTTTATTATTTATTGTGTGCAAGCCTTGAGTAATTAATTAAATAAAGAATAAAAGCTTAAATGAAGCCCAGAAGCCCAAAAAGCCCATGTGCAAGCCCATGTGCAAAATTTGCAATTATTAAAAGAAGAGGAAAGGGATGGACTTCTACTCAACCCTAGTTGCTTGCAAGACAAGGCTAAAGATAAAAGGAGAAGAGTTTAAGGATAAAAATTATTTCAAAAAAATTCGGATTCAGACTGTACACGTTTTAGTATTCAGATCATAACGTTTGCTACAGATATTCAAATCTGATGATTCAAGATGCTCCAGAAAGACGACTTGAAGATCTACAACTCTTATGTTGATCAAACTTTCCAATTCAGTCAGAAGTTAAGCCAATTGCGGCGATCAACATGATAACAAGTTGCAGGACAGATTTGAACTTCTATGGATAAGTCAAAACAAGTTTGGAGATAAAAGAAGAATTCAAATTCAGAGATACTTTTCTCCTCTTATCTTCATACGCTTCTTATCCTCTAGTTTTCTCCTATAAATACCCCTGCATAGCAACAGAGGAAGGGCAGATCTCAGAAGCTCAAGGGCAGATCCACAGAAAAAAAAACTTAGGGTTTTTCTTAGGCTAATTTGTAGATTGTAACTTAGATTTTTTTTATTTTTCTTTTATGTAATTTTTATGTAACTGAGAGGAGAGACGAGTTTCATGGAGGAAGGAGATCAAGCTTGTACTGAGGTGACATCGGTGTAAGTAAATCTTTTCTTCCATTGTTAATTGAATCAAATCGAAGTTTCTGTTTCTTCTATTCTTGTTTTGTTTTTGTTTCCCTCTTTTGTGTTTGTGGATCCATATGAAACCAATAGCCTCGAAGTTGCCTTCTCCTTGCAAGTGTCGTTGATGGTTTATGGTGATGAACATCTATTTCCATGGTAGTATAGCTCGCCCTTTTATTTCATAGTGTAAATCGGGAATGGGGAAGATCTTATATTCCATGCTTCATTCGCCTTCAAAGAAAGGTACATCGTTGATACGGTTCAAAGATAAGCAGACGCCGAAGAGGTAAGTATGTTTTTAGTTTTTAGTTGTCTTTCTTTTAATTTTTAGTGTAAATCACCAACACCACAATATTCCCAATCTTTTTCACACTTCTTCAATTTCATTGTAAATATCACTTCTATTTCTCCATCTTCTTAATCTACCACTTTCTTTCTGACTTGACTTTAAATTAATTGTAGCAATAAAAGAGAACTTACTAAACAAGCTTTCATCGCTAGTCCCTCCCTGTGGATCACGACCCGCATAGCCACTTGCTATAGCGGTAGAATTGAGTACCTAGCACATCCTATTCTTAAATCTGAAATACTATATTTTGTGTGAAGGTAAAATCTCAATCAAAATTTTGGCGCCGTTGCCGGGGAGGGACGGTAAGTATTCTCTAAAAAATAAAAAATAAATAAATAACTAATTCTTTTATTCTTTCTGTTTGCAGGTTTGGAGAACAGGAAAACTAACAAGCAGCAAGGACATATAGCAACTCTGTGCCTCTGCCCTTGAAGGCAGAGCAACAGGGCCTACTACAGAGCCGCGGTTTCGCGGCAAAAGCCGCGTTTCCGCGGCCTGATTAGTTCACTACTTACCCTGTTTTCTGCAGGTTGCTGCTACTTTCAAATCTGATTTACTGCTCTGTTAAAATTTGCTCTGTGATAAACCTGTACACTGCTAATTAATTAACAGTAACCCATTTGTTGGAAAAAAAAAAAAATTTAGACTCTTGCATATAGGCACGTGTCTATTTAACTTTTTTAATTTTTGTTGAAGAGTGCTGGAGACAAGGTACGTTCGCATTGCATATAGACTAGGAAGCACCCTTGGCTGATTTATCTGCTTTGAGTGAATACTTATCTATTGCTTTACACGTGCACTAAATTGATTTAAGGGCTTGTCCTATAAATAAGATAAGGTGGGGATTTCATCACCCTTCCTTGGCCCACAAACAATCTCCTCACTCACTAACCCAAGCCTAACTAAAAATTAGTAGACGTTGGCCCTAGGGACATCTCGGACTCAATTAGGAGATTATCCTAAGGGGGAACGGTGTTGGAATTTGACTCTTGCCAAATCAGTGTCTAGGAAGGGGATTGAGGGCCGAAAGCCCGAAGATCGGTGGTTATTTAATTAAGGAACGTCTTTGACGGAAAACCTCCCACCAATCTTGCCCTGACCTGGCTGATTAACTTGTGGTCAAAGTCTGCACCCTATCTCCTGTGGACAGTCTAACCAGTTAGGAGTCGTCTAGGTCATAGGTCTACCCTAACTTAGGTTAGAAATTTTTTCTTTTTGTTTGCCTACTTGTTTGTTTTCTTTTTCTTGGTTTGTGTTTGTGTGATATGGCATATAATAATAATTTTTCCAATTTTAATCCATATTACACACCAACCTCTTTTTCGGATATTACCAACCCGGCATATCATAACTTTGACCAACCTAGTGTGCCGGAATGGTCTTATCCGAATGTATATAACCCATGCCCCCATCTTACGACCATAATTTCCACAATAATTTCAACTCTTCACAGAGTTCATGGGGTTTCGCTTCCCCCGAGTCCAATTTTCAACCAACTTGTCCTCTGTATCCACCTTGTCCACAATATTCCCATGATTCATACTCAGATCCATCCATTCAGAATAGAAAACCATCTATTTTGGAAATGATGAGTATGCATGAGTCCAAGCACAACCACCATCAATCTTAGACATGATGATGCGTGAGTCCAAGCAACAGTCACAGAATCTGACCGACTCACAACTTCATCATGATTGTCCCAACAACACTTCCTCTTTTCAAGTCCAATCACAAAATGATGCACCAATCGACTATGAAAAGATGCTTGAAGCCATGACTCAAGATAGATTAGCTCGTGATCATGAAATAGATATGATGGTTCAATCTTTATGTTCTCACCGTTCGGCCATTTCTGATATCGCTAACCATTCTGTTAGAGCCGACGAGCCACGTTGTTTTGGACAACAAGATTCTAATTCAGTACCATCATTTGAACTTGCCGAAACTCCAATTTTTGATAGTTTGGCAAGTTATTCCTTTCCTGAAATAGAACTTGAGCATGAATATGATCATGATCTCCCACTTGGTGATTCAATTCTACTTCCTGATTCAATAATGACTCCGGTGTCTTCACCTGATTTTACTTTTGGCAAGTTATTCCTTTCCTGAAATAGAACTTGAGCATGAATATGATCATGATCTCCCACTTGGTGATTCAATTCTACTTCCTGATTCAATAATGACTCCGGTGTCTTCACCTGATTTTACTTTTCCCGAGTCAACATTGGATCCTGTGCCAATTCATCATGAAATTGAATCACCCATTTTTGATGATCATATTAAACTTGACCAATTTTATAATTTTGAAAGTCCCATGGATAAATTGGCAAGTTCTCATTTTTATGATATTGAACTCAATGAGATATGTGACCTAGATTCTCAAATCTGTGATCAAGTTCAAATTCCCGAATCATTATTGACCTGTTTTGTTACCTAACTTAGGTAATCTTTTAGAGTCAGTTTTGATTCCCACACCTATCATTCCTGAACTTGAATCACCATTATTGAGTCACATTCCATTGTGAGAAAATGATTGTGGACTTGAGTTTCAACTTCTTGATTTGGACCCACTTCTTGAACTAAGCCCGACTCCTGAACCATTTCTTGATTTAAGTTTCTTTCCTGAGTCGGTATTCGTTCCCGCACTTCTGACGTCCAAGTCAATCATTCCATCTTTTCACACTCCATTTTGGGACAAGGCGGTTGACACAATTGACTCTGAATATAATTATGAAATTTGAAAATTTGATGGGGTGGAATTATTAAAAAATGATAATACATACATTTTAGTGGGTTATAAAAGAGAAATTTCTGGTAGGTTCCGTGAACTACCACATTATCTTGATTGGGTAGCAACGCTTGGCCCAATTAGACCACCACCGGAACCACCACCTTGAGGTAACTTCTGCCTTCCCTTCTTCTTTTTCATGCATACATGCATACATTCATACATTGAGGACAATGCATGAGATAAGTGTGGGGGGAGGCTTTACTAACATACTAACATAGGTAGAAACTAACAAAAATTTCTAATATTAAAAAAAAATGAAAAAAATAAAATAAAAGAGGATAATATTTTGACTTATCTTTTGAAAGAAATCTAAGTTAGTCTTAAGAATTAGAAAATCATGATTAGGATTTCTAAAAACTTGGTCAAAATAAATAAATTGTTGAATTTTTAGGTATAGGAGGAGAAATTGAATAAGTAATTAGTCTTGATTTTTACCTTAATAAAATGTGCATACCTAATGCATATCTAGGATTCTAAGACAAAGACCCTTGTGCCTCATATAAAAAAATAAAAAAATATAAAAAAAATCACTAATTAAGCTGGATACATGTGCCTCAAGAAGCATAAGTATTCCCGCCTAAAGGAGAGTTTATAAATAAGCGTCCTTAGTTTTGTGGCCTAGTTCACTCGAATTTGAGTCCGTGGGGTGTTTTCTCACCTGGTGCCCTAAAACCAACCAGTTTGGGAGCCACCGACTTTAAGTTCGCTACATGGGTGGATTAGAAAGCCTAAAAAAATTAAGAAATATTATATATGTATTAACACATCTAATAGTCAATTAATTAGGTATGAGGGCCTCAAGAAGCCTTAATACTTACACGAAAGAAAATTAGATGAGTTATACATATTAAAAAAAAGAAGAAAGAAAAAAATATATATAATAATAATAATAAAGAGGCATGAGAGTCCAAGTTAAGGAATTCCTAGTCAAAATTTACAAGGATGCATATGACTTAGGGTAACGAAAAAGACTATATAAAAATTCAATTTTAACCCTTACCTAAAAAGGAAAACAATTTACTATATAAAGACTAAGTTTAAGAATGAATAAAAATGTGGATCCTAAAAACTTATAGATTACTTAGTCTTTTCAAAAGTATTTCAAATATTTTTCTTTTTATGGATTTTGTGGGTGTAATCCGCTGAAAACCCTCACGAGACAACACTCATCCTCTAGGGTAACCTAGGGGTTTAACGGCTTGTTGCACGTGCTAAGTGCAATCGTGATTCCTACGAAAGTGAGTTAGCTAAATTAGTTTTTCTTTTTCTATTTGATTTTTACTCGAGGACGAGCAAAAAGATAAGTGTGGGGGTGTGATAGGTAGTAAAAATTGCATATTTATCACTACATATACTATCATATTTTCCTATTTATTATTATAATTATGCACTATTACTAATGTTTTATTATTTATTGTGTGCAGGCCTTGAGTAATTAATTAAATAAAGAATAAAAGCTTAAATGAAGCCCATAAGCCCAAAAAGCCCATGTGCAAGCCCATGTGCAAAATTTGTAATTATTAAAAGAAGAGGAAAGGGATGGACTTCTACTCAACCCTAGTTGCTTGCAAGACAAGGCTAAAGATAAAAGGAGAAGAGTTTAAAGATAAAAATTATTTCAAAAAAATTCGGATTCAGACTGTACACGTTTTAGTATTCAGATCATAACTTTTGCTACCGATATTCAAATCTGATGATTCAAGATGCTCCAGAAAGACGAATTGAAGACCTACAACTCTTATGTTGATCAAACTTTTCAATTCAGTCAGCAGATAAGCCAAATTTGCGATCAACATGATAACAAGTTGCAGGACAGATTTGAACTTCTATGGATAAGTCAAAACAAGTTTGGAGATAAAAGAAGAATTCAAATTCAGAGATATTTTGCTCCTCTTATCTTCATACGCTTCTTATCCTCTGGTTTTCTCCTATAAATACCCCTGCATAGCAACAGAGGAAGGGCAGATCTCAGAAGCTCAAGGGCAGATCCACAGAAAAAAAAACTTAGGGTTTTTCTTAGGCTAATTTGTAGATTGTAACTTATATTTTTTTTTTTTTTTCTTTTATGTAATTTTTATGTAACTGAGAGGAGAGACGAGTTTCATGGAGGAAGGAGATCAAGCTTGTACTGAGGTGACATCAGTGTAAGTAAATCTTTTCTTCCATTGTTAATTGAATCAAATCGAAGTTTCTGTTTCTTCTATTCTTGTTTTGTTTTTGTTTCCCTCTTTTGTGTTTGTGGATCCATATGAAACCAATAGCCTCGAAGTTGCCTTCTCCTTGCAAGTGTCGTTGATGGTTTATAGTGATGAACATCTATTTCCATGGTAGTATAGCTCGCCCTTTTATTTCATAGTGTAAATCGGGAATGGGGAAGATCTTATACTCCATGCTTCGTTCGCCTTCAAAGAAAGGTACATCGTTGATACGGTTCAAAGGTAAGCAGACGCCGAAGAGGTAAGTATGTTTTTAGTTTTTAGTTGTCTTTCTTTTAATTTTTAGTGTAAATCACCAACACCACAATATTCCCAATCTTTTTCACACTTCTTCAATTTCATTGTAAATATCACTTCTATTTCTCCATCTTCTTAATCTACCACTTTCTTTCTGACTTGACTTTAAATTAATTGTAGCAATAAAAGAGAACTTACTAAACAAGCTTCCATCGCTAGTCCCTCCCTGTGGATCACGACCCGCATAGCCACTTGCTATAGCGGTAGAATTGAGTACCTTGCACATCCTATTCTTAAATCTGAAATACTATATTTTGTGTGCAGGTAAAATCTCAATCAAAATTTTGGCGCCGTTGCTGGGGAGGGACGGTAAGTATTCTCTAAAAAATAAAAAATAAATAAATAACTAATTCTTTTATTCTTTCTGTTTGCAGGTTTGGAGAACAGGAAAACTAACAAGCAGCAAGGAAATATAGCAACTCTGTGCCTCTGCCCTTGAAGGCAGAGCAACAGGGCCTACTATAGAGCCGCGGTTTCGCGGCAAAAGCCGCGTTTTCGCGGCCTGATTAGTTCACTACTTACCCTGTTTTCTGCAGGTTGCTGCTACTTTCAAATCTGATTTACTGCTCTGTTAAAATTTGCTCTGTGATAAAACTGTACACTGCTAATTAATTAACATAACCCATTTGTTGAAAAAAAAAATTTAGACTCTTGCATATAGGCACGTGTCTATTTAACTTTTTTAATTTTTGTTGAAGAGTGCTGGAGACAAGGTACGTTCGCATTGCATATAGACTAGGAAGCACCCTTAGTTGATTTATCTGCTTTGAGTGAATAATTATCTATTGCTTTACACGTGCACTAAATTGATTTAAGGGCTTGTCCTATAAATAAGATAAGGTGGGGATTTCATCACCCTACCTTGGCCCACAAACAATCTCCTCACTCACTAACCCAAGCCTAACTAAAAATTAGTAGACGTTGGCCCTAAGGACATCTCAGACTCAATTAGGAGATTATTCTAAGGGGGAACGGTGTTGGAATTTGACTCCTGCCAAATCAGTGTCTAGGAAGGGGATTGAGGGCCGAAAGCCCGAAGATCGGTAGTTATTTAATTAAGGAACATCTTTGACGGAAAACCTCCCACCAATCTTGCCCTGACCTGGCTGATTAACTTGTGGTCAAAGTCTGCACCCTACCTCCCGTGGACAGTCTAACCAGTTAGGAGTCGTCTAGGTCATAGGTCTACCCTAACTTAGGTTAGAAATTTTTTTTCTTTTTGTTTGCCTACTTGTTTGTTTTCTTTTTCTTTGTTTGTGTTTGTGTGATATGGCATATAATAATAATTTTTCCAATTTTAATCCATATTACACACCAACCTTTTTTTCGGATATTACCAACCCGGCATATCATAACTTTGACCAACCTAGTGTGCCAGAATGGTCTTATCCGAATGTTATAACCCATGCCCCCCATCTTACGACGATAATTTCCACAATAATTTCAACTCTTCACAGAATTCATGGGGTTTCGCTTCCCCCGAGTCCAATTTTCAACCAACTTGTCCTCTGTATCCACCTTGTCCACAATATTCCCAAGATTCATACTCAAATCCACCCATTCAGAATAGAAAACCATCTATTTTGGAAATGATGAGTATGCATGAGTCCAAGCAACAACCACCATCAATCTTAGACATGATGATGCGTGAGTCCAAGCAACAGTCACAGAATCTGACCGACTCACAACTTCATCATGATTGTCCCAACAACACTTCCTATTTTCAAGTCCAATCACAAAATGATGCACCAATCGACTATGAAAAGATGCTTGAAGCCATGACTCAAGCTAGATTAGCTCGTGATCATGAAATAGATATGATGGTTCAATCTTTACGTTCTCACCGTTCGGTCATTTCTGATATCGCTAACCATTCTGTTAGAGCCGACGAGCCACGTTGTTTTGGACAACAAGATTCTAATTCAGTACCATCATTTGAACTTGCCGAAACTCCAATGTTTGATAGTTTGGCAAGTTATTCCTTTCCTGAAATAGAACTTTAGCATGAATATGATCATGATCTCCCACTTGGTGATTCAATTCTACTTCCTGATTCAATAATGACTCCGGTGTCTTCACCTGATTTTACTTTTGGCAAGTTATTCCTTTCCTGAAATAGAACTTGAGCATGAATATGATCATGATCTCCCACTTGGTGATTCAATTCTACTTCCCTGATTCAATAATGACTCCAGTGTCTTCACCTGATTTTACTTTTCCCGAGTCAACATTGGATCCTGTGCCAATTCATCATGAAATTGAATCACCCATTTTTGATGATCATATTAAACTTGACCAATTTTATAATTTTGAAAGTCCCATGGATAAATTGGCAAGTTCTCATTTTATGATATTGAACTCAATGAGATATGTGACCTAGATTCTCAAATCTGTGATCAAGTTCAAATTCCCGAATCATTATTGACTCCTGTTTTGTTACCCAACTTAGGTAATCTTTTAGAGTCAGTTTTGATTCCCACACCTATCATTCCTGAACTTGAATCACCAATATTGAGTCACATTCCATTATGGAAAATGATTGTGGACTTGAATTTCAACTTCTTGATTTGGACCCACTTCTTGAACCAAGCCCGACTCCTGAACCATTTCTTGATTTAAGTTTCTTTCCTGAGTCGGTATTCGTTCCCGCACTTCTGACGTCCAAGTCAATCATTCCATCTTTTCACACTCCATTTTGGGACAAGGCGGTTGACACAATTGACTCTGAATATAATTATGAAATTTGAAAATTTGATGGGGTGGAATTATTAAAAATGATAATACATACATTTTAGTGGGTTATAAAAGAGAAATTTCTGGTAGGTTCCGTGAACTACCACATTATCTTGATTGTGTAGCAACGCTTGGCCCAATTAGACCACCACCGGAACCACCACCTTGAGGTAACTTCTGCCTTCCCTTCTTCTTTTTCATGCATACATGCATACATTCATACATTGAGGACAATGCATGAGATAGTGTGGGGGAGGCTTTACTAACATACTAACATAGGTAGAAACTAACAAAAATTTGCTAATATTAAAAAAAAATGAAAAAAATAAAATAAAAGAGGACAATTTTTTGACTTATCTTTTGAAAGAAATCTAAGTTAGTCTTAAGAATTAGGAAAATCATGATTAGGATTTCTAAAAACTTGGTCAAAATAAATAAATTGTTGAATTTTAGGTATAGGAGGAGAAATTGAATAAGTAATTAGTCTTGATTTTTACCTTAATAAAATGTGCATACCTAATGCATATCTAGGATTCTAAGACAAAGACCCTTGTGCCTCATATAAAAAAATAAAAAAATATAAAAAAAATCACTAATTAAGCTGGATACATGTGCCTCAAGAAGCATAAGTATTCACGCCTAAAGGTGAGTTTATAAATAAGCGTCCTTAGTTTTGTGGCCTAGTTCACTCGAATTTGAGTTCGTGGGGTGTTTTCTCACCTGGTGCCCTAAAACCAACCAGTTTGGGAGCCACCGACTTTAAGTTCGCTACATGGGTTGATTAGAAAGCCTAAGAAAATTAAGAAATATTATATATGTATTAACACATCTAATAGTCAATTAATTAGGTATGAGGGCCTCAAGAAGCCTTAATACTTACACGAAAGAAAATTAGATGAGTTATACATATTAAAAAAAAAAAGAAGAAAGAAAAAAAATATATAATAATAATAATAAAGAGGCATGAGAGTCCAAGTTAAGGAATTCCTAGTCAAAATTTACAAGGATGCATATGATTTAGGGTAACGAAAAAGACTATATAAAAATTCAATTTTAACCCTTACCTAAAAAGGAAAACAATTTACTATATAAAGACTAAGTTTAAGAATAAATAAAAATGAGGATCCTAAAAACTTATAGATTACTTAGTCTTTTCAAAAGTATTTCAAATATTTTCCTTTTTATGGATTTTGTGGGTGTAATCCGCTGAAAACCCTCACGAGACAACACTCGTCCTCTAGGGTAACCTAGGGGTTTAACGGCTTGTTGCACGTGCTAAGTGCAATCGTGATTCCTACGAAAGTGAGTTAGCTAGATTAGTTTTTCTTTTTCTATTTGATTTTTACTCGAGGACGAGCAAAAAGATAAGTGTGGGGGTGTGATAGGTAGTAAAAATTGCATATTTATCACTACATATACTATCATATTTTCCTATTTATTATTATAATTATGCACTATTACTAATGTTTTATTATTTATTGTGTGCAGGCCTTGAGTAATTAATTAAATAAAGAATAAAAGCTTAAATGAAGCCCAGAGCCCAAAAAGCCCATGTGCAAAATTTGCAATTATTAAAAGAAGAGGAAAGGGATGGACTTCTACTCAACCCTAGTTGCTTGCAAGATAAGGCTAAAGATAAAAGGAGAAGAGTTTAAAGATAAAAATTATTTCAAAAAAATTCGGATTCAGACTGTACACGTTTTAGTATTCAGATCATAACGTTTGTTACCAATATTCAAATCTGATGATTCAAGATGCTCCAGAAAGATGACTTGAAGACCTACAACTCTTATGTTGATCAAACTTTCCAATTCAGTCAGCAGATAAGCCAATTTCGGCGATCAACATGATAACAAGTTGCAGGACAGATTTGAACTTCTATGGATAAGTCAAAACAAGTTTGGAGATAAAAGAAGAAATCAAATTCAGAGATATTTTGCTCCTCTTATCTTCATACGCTTCTTATCCTCTGGTTTTCTCCTATAAATACCCCTGCATAGGAACAGAGGAAGGGCAGATCTCAGAAGCTCAAGGGTAGATCCACAGAAAAAAAAACTTAGGGTTTTTCTTAGGCTAATTTGTAGATTGTAACTTAGATTTTTTTTATTTTTCTTTTATGTAATTTTTATGTAACTGAGAGGAGAGACGAGTTTCATGGAGGAAGGAGATCAAGCTTGTACTGAGGTGACATCGGTGTAAGTAAATCTTTTCTTCCATTGTTAATTGAATCAAATCGAAGTTTCTGTTTCTTCTATTCTTGTTTGTTTTTGTTTCCCTCTTTTGTGTTTGCGGATCCATATGAAACCAATAGCCTCGAAGTTGCCTTCTCCTTGCAAGTTTCGTTGATGGTTTATGGTGATGAACATCTATTTCCATGGTAGTATAGCTCGCCCTTTTATTTCATAGTGTAAATCGGGAATAGGGAAGATCTTATATTCCATGCTTCGTTCGCCTTCAAAGAAAGGTACATCGTTGATACGGTTCAAAGGTAAGCAGACGCCGAAGAGGTAAGTATGTTTTTAGTTGTCTTTCTTTTAATTTTTAGTGTAAATCACCAACACCACAATATTCCCAATCTTTTTCACACTTCTTCAATTTCATTGTAAATATCACTTCTATTTCTCCATCTTCTTAATCTACCACTTTCTTTCTGACTTGACTTTAAATTAATTGTAGCAATAAAAGAGAACTTACTAAACAAGCTTCCATCGCTAGTCCCTCCCTGTGGATCACGACCCGCATAGCCACTTGCTATAGCGGTAGAATTGAGTACCTTGCACATCCTATTCTTAAATCTGAAATACTATATTTTGTGTGCAGGTAAAATCTCAATCAGGTTACCTTTGGTGTATTTACCATGAAACACATGTTCGCCGTGTCCACCTCGTCTTCGGATTCGCTTTCCGAATCCCATGTGGCTTTGTAGGATTTCTTTTCGACCAGCTTCTTTGGCTTGAAGGAGGAAGTCATCTTCTTCTTGAAATCCGGGCAATCCGCCATGATGTGTCCAGGCTTTCGGCAATTGTAGCAAATGATTCTTCTCTCCTCTTTTCCTTCAAACTTCCTTCTAAAGTTGAGCTTGTTCTTTCGGTACATTCTCTTCACATTTCGCACAAGAAGGGAGAGCTCCTCCTCATCTTCTTCATCTTCTTCATCGTCATCAAGAGTGGATGAAGACTTGAAAGCAATAGATTTCTTCTTTTGAGGAGCGGCATCTTCTCTTGCCTTCTTTTCCATCTCATGAGTCTTCAAGTTGCCGATGAGACTTATGAGATCCATTTCATCCTTGTCGTTCAATTCTTTTAAGGTGGTGGCCTTTATCTCCCATGATGAAGGAAGAGCCAGAATCACTTTCCGCACCTTTTGGTCATTGGAAATATCATCACCTAAAGAAGAAAGAGCATTGGTGATTTTAGTAAACCTTATAATCATGCAATCAATGGATTCATCATCAATCATTTTAAAAGATTCATATTGAGACCTCAAGAGATCTATCTTAGCTCTCTTGACTTGTGATGTCCCTTCGTGTGTGACCAACAAATGTTGCCAAATCTCATAGGCGGATTGGCAATGTATTACCGTGTAAGGTCATCCTCATTCAAGGCGGTTAGGAGGGAGTTTTGGGCCTTTGAGTTAGCCTCATATTCTCTAAAGGAAAATTCGGTCCAAGTGCTTTCATCACTATCAGGTACAACATAGGGTTTGGTCAAGGATTTAGCAACTAAGCTACCTAAAGATTGTAAGAAAATAGTCATCCTAACCTTCCAAGTAGGGAAATTAAGTCCATCAAATTTAGGATGGGTTTTGATGTTATCGGCCATGTTTACTAGTGAATGAATGGATGAATGCAAATGTTGATTAGAAAATTTTAAGGATCTCTCTAAGGATGTTAAGTCAAACCTAGAGTCCAAGCTCTGATACCAATTGAAAATCACCTAGAGGGGGGTGAATAGGTGATAATGCTAATCAATGCACAAATAAAAATTATGATGCAACAATCTCCCAAAACAAGACTAGAAGCCGGATTCCCCGTGAAGGGCTCTGAACTCCTTCCTCGTGATTCCTCTGGATATGAGTTGGAGGTGCACAATGCAATCTTATTGTATGGGACTTTGATTGACAAGATGAATGAAAACAAGTGAATATTGCAATGAAAATAGAGAGCAAGTAATAAGAGCAATGAAAGTAAAGCAAGAAGCAAGAGCAAGTAAACCAAACGCAAACACCGAGAATTTTTCCGAGGTTCGAGCACCCAGCTCTACGTCCCCGCCTTCCCCAGAAGGATTTCTAACCACTATAACTTCACAAAGATGTTACAAATACACCAGAGTACCCAACTCCACAATCTCAAGTACAAGTTCTCTCTTGGTGATCAAAAGACCACAAACTCTCTTTTGAAAAATTCTCTTCCCTTACAAAAGATCCTTGTAGAACAATGAGAGGATTGAAGCTCTTGTGTGTAAGTGGAAAAGAAAAAGAAATCAGAGAGTCTTTGGAAAACAATTCAGAAAAATGAGAGAAATATTCAGCACAAAAATCAAGAAACAAAGCTCTTTTGAATGCCTTAAACTTTTGAAACTTTTGCAAATTTTTCTTATAATCAACCTCTCCCTAAACACCCCTATTTATAGTAGAGGGCTAGGGTTTAAAGATAAAAACTCACTTAAGGCTAATTAGGAAGTATTAGGATCAGTAAATATCATTTAAGCCCTTTTTAGAAAGAAAAAGACAAAAATAAAACAGCTCAGAAAACTAGTCGTTACTGTTCAAACGGCTCTCTCGGTCGACCGGTCGGTCGACCGAAGTACAAAACAAATAAGAGCCGTTGCTGACTCTCGGTCGACCGCTCGGTCAACCAAAAAATACAGAGAGCAAATGACTTACAGTCAGGCAGGTTTCGGTCGACCGCCCGGTCGACGTGAAACGTGCACACGGATACGCACCTACTGCCAGAATCTCGGTCGACTGGGACGGTCGACCGACTTGACCTGACACAGGGTCGATCGGCCGGTCGGTCGACCGGCTCAGGTCAAAAGTCAAAACAGAAACAGATTTTTGAGGGGAATTTAAAATAAAACAAAGTAGTTTGGAATAGAGATATATATAAAACATAAAAATGAGTTTGTAGGCAGAAGATAGTATACAAAAATATTTTGTACATATTATAGGAAATATTTTTGGAAATAAGATGTGTGCAAAAACGTGTGTGATAGAGCTTCAAACATATTCACTATTCTTTAACAAAACTATAAAACTTGAAACAAATCTAATGAATTATCTTGAGCAATCTTGAAGTCTTGAGCCATGCAATGCCTTGCTAGAGCCTTCTCTTCTATGTTCCTTCCTTGATGTGCAAAACGCCTTCTTTGCTTCATGAACCTAGAAGTTCTTGCAATAGCTAAGCAATGGCCTCCAAATATGGTACTAACCTGAAACTTATCTTAAACAAACTAATTAGTACCAAATAGCTCTTATTTGTTTTGTTATCATCAAAACTCTAAACAAATGGAGAGTGTAACCTTTTGGGCCAACATCTTATAGGTGGACTCTCAGAATTCTTCACTAAAGAATTGAAATTTGAGTGAAGAATGGAAAGTAGAAACAGTTTTCTGAAAAACAGATTTTTTGAACAGAGTTTTTGGGCAGAAAACTATTGATGTGAATTGGTTATTTAGCCTAGGACAACATCCTTATTTATAGGTGAAATCTATGGTTAGTTAGGGTAGTTATCAGGACAAATTTGAATATTAAAAATGTTGGAAAAAATACCAGAATTCAATAACTGAACAACAGTTACAAACTGCTATAAGTCACTAGGGGTGGGAGGTTAGTCGACTAGTATAGGCATATTTGACTGGGTTAGTTGACTAATCAAAGAAGTAAGTCGACTACAAGAATATGATACATATATACAAGTCTCTGGAAACTGCTATTAGTCGACCAGCAGAGAACTATTAGTCGAATACAACATGTATAAGTCGACTAATAAAATTGATAAGTGTACTAACAATCCTATTAGTCTACTAATAGGAAGGGTCAAGTCTACTAATAGCAAGGGTCAAGTCTACTAATAGGAAAGGTCAAGTCTACTAATAGCAAGGGTCAAGTCTACTAATAGGACTATTTTGTGTGTGATCAAGGCATTTAACAAATATCTAAAAAATACACAAAATAAGTACAAATTACATTTGTTATCATCAAAATAAGTTCCAACAGAAGCCCCTATTCGGTTTCGCTAAGGACAAAAAGATGTATTGTCAAATCCAGAGCAAAATCTGAAATTTCAAGAAGATAAAAGGATAGGACGAAAATCAACGGAGGAGCGCCCCCCGACCCTGGCCCAATGGCCAGGATATGGCTACAAAAACGTGGCCCAAGCCGCGTTTTCGCAGCTGGATGTTCAAATTAGGGGAGCGTTTGCTCCCCCTATCTCCGTACTCTTACCCCTATTATATTTCTTCCTATAAATACCTGCATACTCAGAGGCAGAGGGACGAACTGTAGTAGAGAGCTTTAGTTTAGTTTAGTTTATGTTTTTCTTTTCTTTTTCAATGTAATATTTATTTTATTTTTAGTTAGAGAGAGTTACATGAGAGAAGAAAAAGAAGAATTGTAATTAGGGTGACATTGACATAATCCTTCTTCAGAGAGTTATATTGAAGTGACATCAATGGAGTTTTCTACTTTTTTTTCATCATACTCGATCTAGCCAAGTACTGTGTTCAAGTTACTCTTTCTATTTGCTTTACTTTACTTTACACTGAGGTAAGTCTTTATTATGATTCAACAGTAGAGGTAAGTACTCCTTTTGTATTCATTTTCATCCATTAGTTTAGAATCACACTTCTCATTTTTATCTCTTTTTCTTTCTTTTGTAATTAAAGCAACAACCCAACTCTTTTTCTACCATCTTCTTCTTAACTTAACTTATATTTTTAATTCTTTTTATAAAACTGAGAAGATAAGTATTAACTTGTTTGTGGTGAATTAAAAGATGAAACTTACACAAAGCTTCCATTACAGTCCCTCCCTATGGATCAAGACCTGTTAGCCTTAGGCTACACGGTAGCATCGATGACCTAGCACTGTTTCTAAACTCTGTATTTTTCTGTGCAGGTTTGACTCGATCACACTCAGCACATCAAATATGGCAAATATTACATGTAACAACATGAAGGCACAAACAAAGTAAAAGAATCTAAAATTTTTATTCTTGTCCACAAGTTCGAACTATTCATGATGAAAGAGAGTGAAACCATTGCGAAAATGATTACAAGGTTCACCAGCATCATAAACTCTTTGGTAACCCTTGAAAAGAAGTACACACAAGTGGAGAAAGTTAGAAGAGTTCTTCGTGCACTTACATCTGATTGAAAAAAAGACCACTACCATAAAAGAAGCCAACGATCTATTAACGTTTACATTAGAGAACCTCGTTGGAGACTTAATGGCGTATGAGGTCCAAATTAAAGACAGAAAGAAAGATGAACAACAATCAAAGAAGAAACTCCTCGCCTTCCATGCATCTTCCCACACGGAAGATTCAGAGATGAAGAAGAGGAATTACCATGATTTCAAGAAAATTTAAAAAGTTCTTGAAATAAGGTAAGTTTAAAAAAAATAAGGATATTAATGATAATCCTTTTTGTTTTAAATGTAGTAAACCAGGCTATATGAAGAAGGATTGCATATTGCTCAAACCCAATGACAACTTCAAACATTTCAACAAATTCAAGAAGAAAAAGAAAGTCTTTCAAGCAACAAGGGATGATAGTGATACATCTTCTTCAGATGAAGAAGAGATCACAGAATCGACAAATATTTGTTTCATGGCTCAAAAGTATGAGGTAATGGAATTCGTAGATAATAATGAATTGCTTGATGCTTTTAATGAATTATTTCTTTAATTTAAAATGGTCAATGCGAAATACAAAGTTTTAAAAAAGGAAAATGAGATTTTAATGGAAGAAAATAATGAAAACAAAGAATTAAAAGGGAAAAATGTGATTTTGATACAAGAAAATATTTTGCTTAAAAATGAAACAACTTCTAATTCACGGATTTCTATTTTGGATAAAGATATTTCTTGCTTTAAGAACAAGTATGAAGAAATTTTGAAAAATGTGACAATAAACAATAAAGAAAATGAGAATTTGAATAATTTATTATTTTCGCAAAAGATTTCCAATAATCATTTTGGTCTTTGATTTTCTAAAGATAAATTCGAAAAGAATTCATATGTTAATAAGAACAATAATCGTATTCCTTATAATTTGTTTGTTAAGAAGAATTGCAATGTTTCTTCAAATAGACCAAAGAATAAATATACTTTCCTAGAAATTTAAATTCTTTTGATAAAAATGCCAATCTTGCATCATATGTAAATCATGTTTGCAATCCTAGCAATTATGTTTGTACTAATAAATGAAAACCAAATTCTAATTGGGTTTGGATTCCCAAAGGCTAGTTTTTTCAGACTTTGTCATAATGGGTACCATACAAAATGTTTATCTTATAGGCACCTCATAAAGATAAATAGATACTTGATAGCGGTTATTTCAAATACATGATTGGTCACATTCAACTACTTTTTTTCGTTCAAAACAAGAAAGGCGAAACCGTAACATTCAGAGATAATAACAAAAGAAAGATTATTAGTATCGGTATGGATGGTAATACATCAAAACTTCTTAATGAAAATGTTCTTCTGATAAGAGGTTTAAAATACAATCTTTTAAATATCAGTCAATTATGTGATAAGGGATATAAAGTAGATTTTAAAAAAGATGCTTGTCTTATATATGATATTAGTGTGATAGATGTTTTATTTAAAGGTACTCGTAATAATAAAATTTATGCGTTATCAAAGACTTATTTATCTACAAATGATAATTTTTGTTTAATTGCTTCTAACAATGATTTCTCTCTTTGGCAAAAAAGATTTAGGCATTTAAATATGAAAACTATTTCAAAATTTTCAAAATTTGATTTAGTTAAAGGTCTTCCAAAACATACTTTTAAACAAAATTATTTTTGTGATTCTTGTCAATTAGGCAAACAAGTTAATTCATCTTTTAAATCTAATCATCTAGTTTCTACTCATAGACCTTTAGAATTATTGCATTTGAATTTATTTGGCCCTATTCATGTTCCCTCTTTAAACAAGATACATTTTTTTTATTATTGATGATTACTCTCGATTTACTTGGGTCATCTTTTAGAAAAATAAAAATGATACTTTTGATGAATTTGTAAATTTTTTCAAAAGTGTTCAAAATCAAAAATCTATATCCATCAGAAGTGATCATGGAGGAGAATTCGAGAATGGATCTTTTGCAAATTTTTGCAACAAGTTAGGTATTACAGATAACTTTGCTTTTCCTATAGCATCTCCTCAAAATGATATTGTTGAGAGAAAGAATAGGACTTTGCAAGAATGTGTTAGAACTATACTTATAGACCAAAGTTTTTTTGGCCTGAATCAGTCGCTACTGCATGCTATGTTTTAAATCGTGTTCTTATTCGACTCATTTTGAACAAAACATGTTATGAACTTTTCTTTGATAGAATTCTAAAAATTTCTTATTTTAAGGTTCTTGGATGTAAATATTTTCTTTAAATACTAGAAATGCTTTGAATAAATTTGATGCTAGATCCAATGAAGGTATTTTTTTGATTATTCTACTAGTAGTAAAGTATATAAAATCTTTAATAAAAAACATCTACTATTGAAGAACCTTCACATGTTAAGTTTGATGAACTCCATCTAAACCTTCTATTGATATTTCTTCACAGGATGATGATATAATAAATATTTCTTCTATTGAGGAGCGCAACAAGAGTTTTATGTGATCATACTATTCCATTATGTCTGAAAGCAAAGTTTTATCAGACTGCTATTAGTCCAGCTTTGTTATATGGCACAAAATATTAGGCTATAAAGAGATATCATGCCTAGAAGATGAGTGTAGCAGAGATGTGCATGCTTCATTGGATGTGTGATAACACAAGGAGAGATAAGGTGAAAAATGAGGATATTCGTACTAAGTTAGGCGAAGCCTTTATAGAAGAGAAGATGAGAGAAAAACACCTACGATGGTTTGGTCATATGCGACGTAGACCTACAAATGCGCCAGTCCGGCGAGTAGAGCGTATCAAATTAGGGCAACTTAAAAGAGCACGGGGGAGACCAAAGAAACATGGATGGAGGTAATACGACAAGATATAGAGGCTAAAGGTCTTAGTGAAGGCATATTGCTCGATAGGAATGAGTGGAGAAAGCTAATCCATATGCCCGATCCAGCGTAATTCTCTTTTGGTTCATGTAGCCTACCCCAAATACTTGGGACAAATGGCTTAGTTGTTGTTGTTGTTGCTTCTTCTATTGATAATACTGTTACATCTCATGATGATACTAACATTTCTAATAAGGATGAAACTCCTACCGAGTTACCTAAAGCATTTATTGAAGTAACAAATATCCTCATGATTTAGTTATTGAAGATATCTCTCAAGGTGTTCTGACTCAATCCAAGTTTAACTATATGATATATGTTGCCTTCATATCTCTCATTGAACCATAGAATATTAGAGAAGCATGTGTTGATGATTTTTGGATGATTGCAATGTAAGAAGAGTTGAACCAATTTGTTAAAAATGATGTATGAAATCTTGTACAACGAGCACATGATCATCTAGTTATAGGTACTAAATGGGTATTCAAGAACAAGCTTGATGAATCTGGACAAGTAAAAAGAACAAAGCAATGTTAATTGCACAAGATTATAATCATCAAGAATGTATTGATTTTGATGAAACATGTGCACTTGTAGCTAGGCTAGAACCAATTCGTATTTTACTTGCTTATACATGTTTTATGAATTCTAAACTTTACCAATGGATATGAAAAGTGCTTTTGTAAATCGATTTATTAAGGAAACTGTTTATGTTGAACAACCTTCATGTTTTGAACATGAAAAGTTTTCCAATCATGTTTTCAAGCTTAAGAAAGTTTTTATAAGGTCTTAAACAAGCACCTCGTGCTTAGTATGATAGAGTCAAAAGTTTTCTTTTGAATTCTGATTTTGATATTGGCAAAGTTGATACAACTCTTTTTTGTTAAACATTTAGAGATATTTTGATTATCCAAATCTATGTTGATGATATTTTGTTTGGTTCTACTAATGAAACTTTTTGCCAAGAATTTTCTAAGACTATGCAGAGTAAATTCGAGATGAGTTGAAACAAACCCTAGTTGACTATGGTATTACAAGTATAACCTCACCTATCATGTGTGATAATACAAGTGCTATCAATTTATCTAAAAATTCTATTCAGCATTCATATATAAAACATATCGATATCCGACATCACTTTTTACATGATCAAGCAATTAAGAGTGATATCTCTTTAAATTTTATATCTACTGATATCAAATAGCTGATATTTTCATAAAGCCTCTTAAAGAGGATGTATTTATTAAATTTGGAAGAGAATTGGGTATTTGTGCAGTTTCTGATATTTAAAAAATATTGCATATAGTTTGCATCTCATATAGTATTTTTTTTCCAATTATTAGTCGACTTATACCCTTATTAGTCTACTACACTACAGAGTAGTCAACTAATTACATCAAACAAAAACTCGACCATTTCCAGATGCTAAAGTTAGTTAAAAAGGATTGACTATTAGTTCACTAAGTAGTGTTATTAGTTGACTACACCCGGCCTTAGTTGACTAATGCAAGAAAACTGTGTTTTTTTAAAAGGTTATTTACTACTCAAACCTGACCCGTTTGACTTATACCTGGGATCCAAATTGTCTCTTCTTTAATTCTAACTATTGATTTTACTTCCCTCTCTTATATTTACCCTTTCCTCTCTTTCAATAACTCTCAAACCTTAAATTTACCCCCAAACTGGTGCTCCTTGTTCTCAAAAACCAGTCGACTAAAGATTGATCTTCATCTTCCATATCCAACATCAAATCCTATTTAATTTTAGTCTCTATCCGGGTTGTAAGTTTTTTTCTACTATCTTTATCATGTCTAGAGTTAAGAAAACCAAAATTTCATCTTCTTCTTTCTCTTCAAAATTCACTGATTTTAGAGCTTTTTTAAAGAATCTTAGTTTAGAGGTTGATTATCTTCATATCTCTCAATTAGAAATTATACCTGGTCGTTTTGTGAATTTCGCTGATTTCATTGAGTATATACCCTCATACCTTCAACAAACTAGTCTATGTGAACTGTTTTACATTGAGCACAAGCAAGGGTATCATCCATCTGTCATATATTTGTTTTTCACTAATCTTATCTATGAATATGATGATAATTCACTTATGTTGTCTACCTTGATTAATGGTATAGCTATTAATTTGACCCCTAAATTCTTAGGCAAGATCCTTAATATTCTGTCTCATGGCCTCACACTAAATGAAATTGATATGAATGATGAGGAAGTATTTTGCAGAATCTATCTTCCAGGTCAAGGCTCTCCTATAGCCAATAATAAGCTTCAACCTATACCTAGGCTTATTGATCGTATCCTTGCTTACAACATTTGTCCTAAAATTGGGAGTTATAATTATTATTCCCATGATCTAGCTACTTGTGTTCATGCCATCATGGCAAAACTTGAAGTTAATTGGACTCAAATTATGTTTGATACTATTGTTAAGGAGCCCTCCACTTTTCTTCCTTATGGAGCCTTCCACACGCACATTTTTCAAAAGTATAACTTAACATAGCTTCCGAGTCCAATGTGGTCAAGGTTTTTGAACTATTTGATAGATCCGTTCTCCTTCGAATGAAGCTGCTTGAAACACCTTCACCATAGCTCACTTTTCTTCTCAAAGTTCCCACAGGGCATCACAATCCACATCTACTCCATTTGCTGATGCCTTATACAATTCTCTCTCTGCTGAAATATTGGATATAAAGGCCAAACAAACTTTCATGATGGAGTCCCAAATTTCCATTATAAACAATCAAAGCCTTATACTGCATCAGTTTCTGAATTTGACCATAAGGATGGATCACTTGGACACCACTCAACAAGAGATTCTTCAATATTAAAAGCACAACTTTCTACCATCACCTCCACCATCCGGATCTAATCTGTAATTCTCAAGCAAGATGTAGCCTTTAATGCATTTCATCTAGGATACATGGACATTTCTTTTTGGTGCTAATTTTATGGTTACTTACGCATGTTGCTTTTGTGTTCAAACAATTTTTTTTATTTTCAAGACTTGTTTTTATGTAATAACTTCTGTATTAGACTCATGCTTTTATATCTATCTCTCGTTTGTGCTATCGATATTTTTCATATTTCTTTTTTATTAATGATAAAGGGGAGAACTATATATGTGTTATTGTTATTATTGTGGTATATATATTTGTTGGTATATATACTTGTTTCTCTATATATCTCTATATGTTTTTCATGTAGGGAGAGTTTAGCTTATCTTATATGTTATGTTAATTACACACACACACACACACACACACACACACACTTGTTTGTCATCATCAAAAAGGGAGAGAATGTTCACTCCTGCCCCTACATGTTCATCACATGTTTACATATCAACTAGTTTTGATGATAACAAACTTATGTTTATATATATATATATATATATATACTTTTGTATATGTTATGTCAATATGTATTTTTGTACTCACATATGTCATGCAGCACAAATAGAAGATATTTTGATGAAGACATAGATCATATATATAATGATCGAGGAATACAAGATGTTAAAAGGCTTTTTTACATTTTTTGTCATTTTTCTAGATTTTTAGAAAAATGCTAAAAACCTTGAACATACAAGTTTTTCACTTCCAGCGGGTTGCCTGGGACTGGATGTAGGTCAAGAGGACCGAACCACGATAAAATCTCTTGTGTTTGCTTGTGCATTTTTGAGTTTTGTCCTATACAAATTTATATTTCTTGCAAGTTATTTATATTTCTTGTTTAGAATTTTTAAAACACTATGCAACCCCTCTAGTGTTTGTGTTACCATAGTTTTAGATCCTACAGGGGCATGACCTCCAAAGCAACCATCAATCAACCATGTGTCTAGAGCATTGACTCTATCTCACCGTAGGAGCCATCCACCAGTGTCCGAACATCTCAGCCACAAAAAGACTATCACTTTCAAATGCTCTATGAGATGAAGGAGCAAATGAAGGAAAAATAGCAGCAATCCGTTTATAAATTGGAGGAGATTTGGGGAAAAGAGGTCATCTCCAACTTCTCTAAGCCTCTTCAAAATTCACCAAGATCTCAAACTTTATTGAAGCTTCTTCTTGGATGTTGATCCATGCTTCCTTCCCTGCTCTTCATCAGATGGAGGAAAAGAGAGGAGAGGAGACAGAAGGAGGATGGAGGGTAGACTCTTGCTCTCTGAGAGTCTGGTCTATGCATCATATTAGTAGCTGTGAGGGATCTATTAAGACACATTAATTGAAGTGACAATGTGTCTCCATCAAGTGTAACATGTAGAAGTTTATTTCAACTTGATCAAGAAATCTGCTTTCCAGCTCGCTCAGTCTTGGGCAAGCAAGCTTCGACCATGAAGCTTGGTGCCTTTTTTCTTATGGCGTACATGAGGAGTAAGGAGAAGGATCTCATCCACTGATGCGCAGATGAATTACTCCTATTCTTGGAGTTCAGATCTTTCCCCAGACACCTTGGAAGGAATGTGATACCATCACCTTCTTGCTCGTCTTGCGGGCTTTGGTCTGGTTGGACAATACTTCCTCGTTGTCAGAGGGATTCCTGAGGGTCCACATCATCCTTCTTATAAATGTGCAGAGAATGATGGCTTGGGCGAAGACTTCTTCAGTTAGATATTCTCCTGTGAATGTATCCTCAGAGTTTGAAGATGAGGCATGGCCAACGAAGGAGGAGGGATTGGAGCGTCTGGATTCAGATCTTCTTTATTTCTTTTTCAAAAATATAAACATAGAGATGTACTGATCGTGAAATGAAAGTGATAAGAATTACCGTGTAGCTTTGGGCTAACGGGTCGTGTCCATGAGGAGAAATGCGATAAAGCTTTTCGGTGTTTTTGTTTAGTAACAAAGAATGGAGTTGGTGTCTTTCTTTTTTTTTTTATAAATTGAAAAAGAGAATGGAGAGAAGGGAAATGAATAAAAGAAAATTTGCAAACTTAGAGAAGGCTTTGGAAAAGATGATTTTTTAAAAGGCTTGAAGAGTGATTTGTTGTTTTTAATACAAGAAGAAGATCTGGGCTCACTATCTCACTACTCAACGATGTGTTCTTCTCTTGAAATTCTTAGTGCCTCAACTTGATCATAGGCAAAAGCTTGAGCTCGAGTTTAGAAAGTTTGAAGCAAAGCAAATAAGATAGTAAGATAGTTTGAAAAAGTTAACTCTTTTCTTTAAGAAACCATCTTAAATTGAATGTTAAATCATTAAGTATTTCAAGTATGAAATAAAAACAAGTTCAAGAGATGTTTCAAAAGAAATAGAAGTTTAAAAATTTAAACCCATCCTCATGTGCCTTCAAGAACACTTTCAAAGAAGAAAGGCTTATTTTAGGCATGCCTATGATTCCATTGGGTCATTACATCTAAATCATTCAAAAAGAAGAGGAATAGAAGAGAGGAACAATAGTGAGCCCAGAAAATGAATTTAGCTACTCATGAAAGATGAAAAACAATACATGTAAATAAAGCAAGACATACCCGTGAATTGGAGTGGAAGAAGAGAAGGCTTGATCCTTTTATTGATGTCACTTCAATCTTCAGATTACAATCACTCTATTCCTCTCTCTCACTGGTATTTGAACTGAACTACAAATTATAAAACAGAGATACAACTTCTATACTAGCTAACAAAGAGCCTAAACCTTAAAAATAAAGAGAAAATCTTAAACTAATTTTTGGTCCCTTTTTCTTTGAAAAATTCAGTATTTATAGGCAAAAACCAAACTGGGGAGGTCGTACAAAGATAGGGGAGCAAACGCTCCCCTAACAAAACCAACAAGTCGCAGAAACGTGGCTTGGGCCGCGTTTTCGTGGCCTGGGTGTGGCCAGGCCAGGTGGCCACACCTGAGGGGTACACCTCTTTGTTTTGTGTTCTGACTTTATCTCCTGCTGATTTTTCCGTTTCAGCTCCAGTATTTGACGAAACAACCTTTGATCATTGGATTCAACCACTTGATTTGGGAAGATTCATTTTACTCAAATTTTAACCTCTCTGATTTGCCATAATCTGCCCTGATTTCCTGATTTCGAATTAATTCTGAATTAAATCAGAATTTGTTGGCTTTTGGGCTCGTTTCTCTTTCCTATCCTTTAGCAATGGGCCTGCATTTATAAAGAAAAATAGGACTTATTAATATAATTTATTTAGATAATTAACGTGATTATGTGACAATAAATATGCAATATATGTGACTGATCACACCCCTACACTTATCTTTTGCTCGCCCTTGAGCAAAACATCAAAACTAATCCTAATCAGTTATTAGACCACTTTTGCAGGTCCCTTGATTGCACTGAGCATGTGCAATAAGCCGTTAAACCTCTAGGTTACCCCTAGAGGACAAGTTTTGTCTCGTGAGGGTTTCAGTGGATTGCACCCACAAAATCCATAAAGAAAGAGAAAATTGTTAGTATTTTCGAAAAGCATTTTGAAAGGAGAAAATATTTGAAGTATACTTGTAAGAGTTCAAGTAATCTATAAGTTATAGGAATATCAAACTATTCATTCCTAAACTTAGTCTCTATTCAAAAACATGTCATCAATCAAAGTAAGGAGTCAAATTGTATTTCTCATCTAGTCTATTACTTTACCCTGAGTCATATGCACCACCGTGACCGTGAAGTTTAGACTAAGGGTTCTTTAACATTAACTCCTATGTCTTATTTATATTTATTTTTGGTGATATTTATTCTTCAATTTCATTCGGCTTTCGAATCTGCCCATGTAACGAGCCTTTAATTGGTGACACCCAAAACCAGACAATCTTAGGGCACCAGGTGTGAAAACACCCCTAAGGACTTAAACACTCGAGCAGAGAAGGCCACGAAACCAAGGGATGTTATTTATAAAATGTACCCCTTTTAGGCGTGAATACTTACGCTTCATGAGGCACAAATACCCAGCTTAATCAGAGGATATATATATATATATATTTCAAACTTATCTAATTATCTTTTGCATAAATATCAAGGCTTGCTTAGGCCAAATCACCTAGCTAATCAATAATTAGATTTGCATATATATATATATATATATATATATATATATATATATATATATATATATATATATATATATTTCTTTTTTATAAGGTATAAGAATTTTTGTCTTTGAGCCCTAAGTGTGTAAGTGTATAAAGTATGAATATTTCTTCAAGGTAAAGATCAAGACTAAATTACCTTCATCAATTTTCTTCCTAACCCTGAAAATCAAACAAGTTATCTTATTTTGACCAAGTATAAGAAATCCAAATTATTATTTTCCTATTCCTTAAAATTGACTTAATTTCTTACAAAAAATATATCAAAATATTATTCTTACCTTTCAAAAAGTTTTTTTTATAATTTATATATATATATTTTCTTTGTTTTCTTCTTTTTTATGTTATATTAGTCATGTTAGAGCTTTTTCTTTGTTTTCTTTTTTTTTTTAGTTATATTAGTCATGTTAGAGCCCTCCCCCACACTTCTCTCATGCATTGTCCCCAATATATGAAAGAAATGTATAGATGCATGAAATAAAATGGAAAAGAGGAAATTTACCGATACACTGGGTCGAAAAGACCTATAGCCATTTCATTTACCAGCACCGATTCCAAGAAAGGTTTAAGGCGTTAACCATTTACCTTAAAGTCATTTTCATTCTTGGTGTCACTGATCTCTACAGCACCATATGGAAACACGATTTTAACAACGAATGGTCCAGTCCATCTTGATTTTAATTTTCCTAGAAAAAGATGAAGCCCAGAATTATAGAGTGAGACTTTTTGTCCAGGGATAAAAGTTTTTCATATGATGTGTTTATCATGAAAAATCTTAACTCTATCTTTAGTGATCTTAGCATTTTCATAGGCTTCATTTCTCAACTCCTCTAATTCAGAAATTTGTAATTTTCGAAGGTCACCGGCCTTAGTCAAGTCAAAATTCAACAACTTGATTGCCCATAAGGCCGGTGCTCTAACTCAACCGGTAGGTGGCAAGCCTTCCCAAAGACTAACCTATAAGGAGACATCCCTAGAATCGTCTTGAAGGCAGTCCTGTAGGCCCAAGGGCATCTATAAGTTTGGTGGACCAATCTTTCTGATTTTGGTTCACAGTCTTCTCCAAAATAAGCTTGATTTGTCTACTGGAGACCTCAACCTACCCACTAGTTTGAGGATGATAAGGTGTGGACAACTTATGAGTTATGGCATACTTTCGCATAAGAGTTTCAAAGGATCTATTGCAAAAGTGAGTACCATTATCACCGATGATAGCACGAGGGGTTCCGAAGCGTGAGAAAATGTTCTCTTTCAAAAACTTTATGACAACTTTCTTGTCATTAGTTCTACTAGGAATGGCTTCTACCCACTTGGACACATAGTCCACAGCAACCAATATGTATTGGTTTCCAAATGAGTTAAGAAATAGACCCATAAAGTCGATGCCCCAAACATCAAAGAATTCTATTTCTAGAATTGGTCTGAGGGGCATCATATCTCGTTTTGAGATCCTTCCCACCATCTGGCATCTAGAGCACATCTTACAAAATTCATAAGCATCTTTGAACAAAGTGGGCCAATAGAACCCATTTTGTAGCACTTTTTCAGCAGTCTTGCGGGGACCAAAGTGCCCACCGCATGCAAGTTCGTGACAAAAGGATAAAACACTCTTAACCTCTTCATCGGGAATGCATCTCCTAATAATTTGGTCAGAATAGTACTTAAAAAGATACAGTTCCTCCCAAAAGAAATACCGGACTTGAGTCAAGAATCGGCATATATCATTTTTGGACCAATGAGATGGTGTTTGGTTAGTGACTAAGTAATTCACTATATCAGCAAACAAAGGTTCCCTAAAAATATCATTTATGGATAATTCGTTGCATGGAGAATTTGGGATTCGTGAGAGATGGTCAGCAACGACATTTTCTACGCCTTTCTTGTCTCGAATCTCGTGATCGAATCCTTGAAGAAGGAGGATCCAACGAATGAGTCGGGCCTTGGCATCCTTCTTCATCATGAGGTACCTAAGCGCAGAATGATCGGTGAAAATGGTAGTTTTGGACCCTAGTAGGTAGGGATAAAATTTCTTTAAGGCAAACACTACTGCCAAGAATTCCTTCTCAGTAGTAATGTAGTTCAATTGAGCATCGTTGAGGGTCCTACTAGAGTAGTAAATCACATGCTGCTTGTTATCAATGCGCTGTCCTAGGACATTGCCTATGGCAAAATCAGAAGTGTCGCACATGATTTCGAACGGCTTAGACCAATCCGGTGCAGATATAATTGGTGCAGAAATAAGCTCTCTTAAGCTTCTCCCAAGAATTCATACATTCAGCATCAAAAGTGAAGGACACGTCCTTAGCTAACAGATTAGTCAAGGGTCTAGCAATCTTACTAAAATCCTTAATGAATCTTCAGTAAAAATCGACGTGTCCTAAGAAGGATCAAATATCCTTCACGCATTTGGGCATAGGAAGCTTAGCAATAACCTCAATCTTGGCTCTATCCACTTCAATTCCTTTCTTGGAGATTTCATGACCTAAGACAATTTCATGTTTTACCATGAAGTGGCATTTCTCCCAGTTCCGTGTAAGATTTTTCTCAGTACAACGCTGGAGGACAAGTTCTAAATGGTGGAGACATTGAGTGAACGAATCTCCGTAGATGGAGAAATCATCCATGAAGATTTCTAAGAATCATTCTACCATATCAGAAAAAAGACTCAACATGTAACATTGAAATGTTGCAGGGGCATTGCATAAGCCAAAAGGCATTCGACTATAAGCAAATGTCCCAAATGGACATGTGAACGTAGTCTTTTCTTGGTCCTCAGGAGCAATAGGAATTTGATTATACCCTGAGTAACCGTTCAAGAAACAGTAATACTCGTGGCCCGTCAAACGTTCAAGCATTTGATCAATGAAGGGGAGTGAAAAATGGTCCTTACGAGTTGCAGCATTAAGCTTCCTATAGTCAATGCAAACTCGGATCTTTGTGGGAAGTCGAGTTTGGACCAACTTTTTGTTCTCATTTTTCACTATGGTGAAACCGGATTTCTTTGAAACTTATGGACAGGACTGACCCATTGGCTATCAGAAATTGGATATATTATCCCATTGTCTAAGAGTTTCACAATTTCAGTATGAACAACCTCTTGCATTATAGGATTTAAACTAAGCTGCGGGTCTCATTTAGGTGTGGCATCTTCATTGAGATGAATGCGATGTTGAACTATGGATAGACTCAATCCCTTTATATCGGTCATAATCCAACCAATGGCTTCTCTATGTTTTCTTAGAATTACTTTAAGATCTTCTTCTTGCCCGTCGTTTAAATGGGAGGCAATGATGACAGGAAAGGTCTCTTGTTCGCCTAGATAGACATACTTGAGATGCACATGTAAGGTTTTCAATTCTAAGGAAGAGGAAGGCTCACTGAAAGGATGAGTCAAATTTGTTGGCTCCATATTTGGTGAAATAGGGTTCGAGACCCAATTCACAGCAGACTCAACAACCTGATCAAGATTAAAGTCGTCGACTCTAACCCTAAGCCACCCTCAGTTTCTAGTTCCAATTCTTCCCTGTGTTCACTTGTTAAGTTCTCAATGATGTTGACTTCAAATGTTTGGTCCTCAACATCACGGGGTTATTTTTCTAGGTTGAAGATATTGACTTCTCTAGTCATGTCCCAAAGGTTAACCTCTTGGACCCATTCCTACAATTGGTGATGGCGTTGGCAGTAGCAAGGAATGGTCGCCCTAGGATAACAGGTGTTTGAGCCCTAAGATTGGACACAGATTGTGCCTCTAGAACTATGAAATCAACTTGGTAAATAAACTCCCCGACCCGGATAAGGACATCATTAATTTTTCTCTTTGGAACTTTCATTGAACGGTCAGCCAGTTGGATAGTGACTCGAGTTGGACTAAGATCGCCCAACCCGAGTTGTTAATAAACTGAGAATCGGAGCAAGTTGATACTTGCCCCCAAGTCATGAAGTGCACGACTAATCTCGGATTGTCCTATGGTGCAGGCAATGGTGGGACAACCTGGATCCTTGTACTTGATAGGGATCGAACCCGACAGTATCTCACTAATGTTAGTGGCTAAGAAGACCTTTTTGGGTACATTAGTCTTTCTCTTCTTGGTGCACAGTCCTTAAGAAACTTAGCATATGATGGAACTTGTTGGATGGCATCAAGAAGTGGCATATTTATCTTCACTTGATTGAAGATCTCAATCATCTTATCCATGTGTGAATGTTGCTTGTTGTTTTTCAGCCTATTAGGAAATGGTATTACAGGCTGGTGCACCTGACTGGTTGACTTATATGTTTCAGATTCGTCAGATTTGGAAGGTTGGGATAAGATGAGGTGGATGCTTGGTTGTGGTTGTGCTGAACGGGATTAGATGGTATTAACACTTGATTATCAACTTTCTTTCTCGTTCTCAATGTATGAACAACATTACATTAGTTCAATGATTGATCCTCTACCAAATGAGCTTGTTGAGAATTCATAGGATTCATTATTGGCTGACTAGACAAGGTACCCTTTTGTCTCTCATTCTGTGGAGTGGCTAATTGGCTCATTTGAACCTCTAGCCTCTGTATAGTTTGCATGAGAAAATCTTGGTTCTTCATGTATCTGTCCATGTTTCTCTCAAAGTCAGTCATTCTCCTTTCTAGTTGAGGATTCTGAAAGGAAGATTGTGGAGCTTGGTTGAAAAAATTTTGTTGATAGTTTGAAAAGTTAGGTGGATGGTTGGGAGAATTATGGTGGAAATTAGAAAAGTTGGGTTGATGATTGGAAGAATTATTGCCTTGATGGAAGTGGCTTGCATGATTTGACCGTGAGTGGTCATTATTATTTTGGCTCCATGAGAAATTCGGGTGATTTCTCCAACCAAGATTGTACGTTGGTGCATAAGGATTATTGTTCGGCCTTTAAAAGGCCGCATTCATCGGTTCTGAAAAATATTGTTGAGCTTAAAACACAGGACACTCCTCAAACAAATGATTCATGGCTTGACAATAAGTATAGCCCGGAGTTGAAAATAGGTTTGGGCTGACTTGATTGACTGGACTTGGTTCCTTAATTTCTAAATCTTCCAGTCTTCTTGCTAGGTTAGCTAACTTAGCATCGTTAGCTATGGATGATTCAATAGAATGTAGACCTCCTTTCGAAGAGATGGAGTTTGAGTTCCTCGAGGTTTCACTAGTAGGTTCCCATTGGATGATTTTTTCAGCTAGAGTCTCATATAAATCCCATCCTTCATTTTCATCCTTCTGCAAGAATCCCCCTTCGCACATGCTTTCTAAGAGGGTCTTTGTTGAGTAGTCTAAACCGTCATAAAGAATTTGACATTGTCGCCATTTCTCAATTCCATGATGAGGACATTGGACAAGGAGGTCTTTAAAGCGTTCAAAGTACCTCCAAAATGGTTCACTAGGTTCTTACTTGAATTGCATGATGTTCTTCCTAATGAGAGCGGCCTTATGAATTGGATAGAATTTCTTCAAGAAGACCTTGATAAATCATCTCAAGATGTAATAGAGCCGGCCGCTAAGCTGTAAAGCCATTTCTTGGCTAAGTCCTTAAGAGCGAAAGGAACAAATCTCAACTTAATAGCATCATCTACAAGGTGTGATTTTTTCATCATTAGACATACTTTCTCAAATTCTCTTATGAAGAAATAAGTATCTTCGGACACTAAGCCATGAAACTTGGGGAGTGTGTTGATGAACTGAGGCTTGAGCTCAAAATTGTTGGAACTTGTTTTGATGAAGACATTTGTGAAGCATTTCATCTGGAGCTCTATCACACGACTATATCAAGAGTTCTTCATGATCAAGACTTCCCAAGGAGAGTTGATATGATGTGTTGTAATAATTAAATAGCATGTCAAAAGCCTTGATGCACACACACATATCTTTGATACATAGTCGACTTATAGTCCATTATAGTCGACTAATACCTTATGTAGTCGACTTGACCAAAGCCATAGTCGACTAATCCTGTGTCTCACTTGATACCAACTCTCTGTTTGTCCATTAGTCGACTTGACAGAATATATAGTCGACTAATCGTTTCTTGTAGTCGACTAACCCATTTCCCCTAGTCGACTAATCACTGACCTAGTCGACTTATAAAGTGGTTGTAGTCGACTTGGTTCAGTTATCTAGAAACCTGTCACTTGAGCTTATCTTGACCTAGTCGACTTATACTCAATACTAGTCGACTAATCTTTGGAAATTTGCCTAGACTAGTCGATTAACTCAAAAGGCAAGTCGACTATAGGCAGTTTCTGACTGTTGGACAGTTTCTGTTATCTGGTCTTTTGTGCAACGTTTCCCAACATTTTAAACTTTTGAATTGCACTTGTAACTACCCTAACTTACCCTAGAGTGCAGCTATAAATAGGGTTGTTAATCTAAAGGCCATATACCAATCCTAATCTTCAGTTTTCTAATCAAAAATTCTGCCAATCCTGAAAACTGTTCCCACTTCAGTTCTTCACCAAATTCCAACTCTATAGTGAAGTTCTCTGAAGTTTTCTCCTATACTAGACCTTGTCCACGTTTACATATTGTATCAAGGCTTATAGGAAGTGTTGTAATCCTCAAAGATATCATTGTACAAGAGGGTCTTATTGGTGTAGAAGAGAGGTTGTACAAGGTGGTGTTTGTTCTCTTGGTTGTAAGAGAAGGTGTACACATTTGGCAAAGGGGATTTGTCAAGTGGTGTGCATGGTGTTGATTTTGGGTGTACAAAGTCAAGGATAAAGGAAAATCTCAAGCGGGTGGCTTAGGGACTGGATGTAGGTCACAAGGACCGAACCAGGATAATCTCTCGTGTTTGCGTTTGTCTAAACTTTTCTGAGATTTGATTTCCTTTATTGCAAGTTTTTTTATTTGTTTAACTTTAATTCTTCTTTGTTTAGTATTTGTGTTAACTTCGTATTTTAGATCCATAAGTGCCAACAAAGCAAGTCCAACAATTGGCATCATATCGGGACCAACATTTGGTATCAGAGCCTTGCATACCTAGTCAACAACAAGCAAGGATGGCAACGGAGTTCCCTTCGTCACAATTCAAAGAAGGACATTCTACACAACGTCCACCGCTATTTGACGGATCCAACTACAACTATTGGAAGTGTAGCAATCGCTCAACTACGATCTTTGGAACATCGTAGAAGCATCGTACACCAAGCCAACAACCAACTACAACATTTGGAGTGATGATCAAAAGAAGAATGTGAATCTTGACGCCAAAGCAATGAATGCCTTATTCTGTGCCTTAACCAAAGAAGAGTTCAACCCTGTGTCAATAGCCACTTCTGCACATCAAATATGGCATACTCTTCAGGTAACACACGAAGGCACAAATAAAGTTAAGGAATCTAAAATATCTGTTCTTGTCCACAGGTTTAAATTATTCAAAATGGAGGAGAATGAAACCATATCAGAAATGGTTACAAGATTCACCGACATTACCAATTCCTTAGCATCCCTTGGAAAGGACTACACACAAGTCAAAAAAGTTCGCAAGATCCTTCGTGCACTCACACCAGAATGGGAGAAGAAGATAACCGCTATTGAAGAAGCGAATGATCTTTCAACTTTGTCGTTAGAAAACCTAATTGGTAATCTAATGGCATATGAAGTGCAACTAGAAGAAAGAAAGAAGGAGGAACGATAACACCACTCAAAGAAGAAAGAAATTGCCCTCCATGCATCCTCCGACACGGACAATTCTGATGACAATGAAGAGGAGATGGTAATGCTTTCAAAGAAATTCAGGAGATTTCTTAAGCAAGGTAAATTTAAATGCTTTAATTGTAATAAAACAGGTCATTTGAAGAAGGATTGCCCTTTGCTCAAGAATAAAGGCAAATACATGAGCAAAAAGTTCAGAAAGGTGAAAGACTACGAAGCCTCATGGGAAAACAGTGATTCCTCGTCCTTTGACGAAGAAGAAACCACAGAATGTGTCAATCTCTGTTACATGGCACTAGAAGATGATGAGGTATCATTTACTGAACTTTCTGATGCATTTCATGAATTATTTAATGATCTGAAAAATGAAAAACTGAAAAATAAAGTTTTATCAAAAGAAAATGAAAAACTTTTAAAGGAAAATTCATGTTATGCTGTACAAGTTTCTTCTATAAACTCTCAAAAAGATGAATTTGAAAAAGTAATATCATCTTTGAAAAATGATAATGAGAAGTTTATAAAAGAAAATATTTTTCTTAAAAAGGAAACTAAGTCTTTGAATGAAAGGATTTCTATATTAGATAAAGACATGTTAGTTTTCAAAAAGAAATATGAAGATATTTTGAAAAATGTGACTAAGTTCAATCAAGGAAAAGAAAAATTGAATGATTTGTTATCTTTTCAAAAGTTGTGACATAATAATTATGGTATTGGATATATTGAAAAATCTTCATATTGGTATAATCCATATAAGCCTTTTATGACAAGAAAGTCTAAGAAAAATAAGTTTATATGGATTCCTAAGAATTTAAGCCTAATTGATAAAAATACCTATATTGCATCATACATTCATGATATATGTAATTCATGCAATTATGTGTATACTAACAGGTGGAAACCAAATTCAAAATGGATTTGGTCTCCTAAAGGTTAATTGTGTTCTTTTATGTTTGGTACCATCTAACGTTTATCTTGTAGGTACCATATAAGAAAGTTGATAAGAACATATATATATATATATTATTCTATGATATATTTGTTGCAGGGGGAGAACAAAGTATTTCTAAATTTGTTATAACCCATTTTCTGCAGGGGGAGGAAAAATAACTTATTTTCTGCAGGGGGAGCACTTGTGCACACAACGTGTCATCATCAAAAAGGGGGAGAATGTTGGAACTTGTTTTGATGAAGACATTTATGAAGCATTTCATTTGGAGCTCTATCACACGACTATATCAAGAGTTCTTCATGATCAAGACTTCCCAAGGAGAGTTGATATGATGTGTTGTAATAATTAAATAGCATGTCAAAAGCCTTGATGCACACACACATATCTTTGATACATAGTCGACTTATAGTCCATTATAGTCGACTAATACCTTATGTAGTCGACTTGACCAAAGCCATAGTCGACTAATCCTGTGTCTCACTTGATACCAACTCTCTGTTTGTCCATTAGTCGACTTGACAGAATATATAGTCGACTAATCGTTTCTTATAGTCGACTAACCCATTTCCCCTAGTCGACTAATCACTGACCTAGTCGACTTATAAAGTGGTTGTAGTCGACTTGGTTCAGTTATCTAGAAACCTGTCACTTGAGCTTATCTTGACCTAGTCGACTTATACTCAATACTAGTCGACTAATCTTTGGAAATTTGCCTAGACTAGTCGACTAACTCAAAAGGCAAGTCGACTATAGGCAGTTTCTGACTGTTGGACAGTTTCTATTATCTGGTCTTTTGTGCAACGTTTCCCAACGTGTAAACTTTTGAATTGCACCTGTAACTACCCTAACTTACCCTAGAGTGCAGCTATAAATAGGGTTGTTAATCTAAAGGCCATATACCCATCCTAATCTTCAGTTTTCTAATCAAAAATTTTGCCAATCCTAAAAACTGTTCCCACTTCAGTTCTTCACCAAATTCCAACTCTATAGTGAAGTTCTCTAAAGTTTTCTCCTATACTAGACCTTGTCCACGTTCACATATTGTACCAAGGCTTATAGGAAGTATTGTAATCCTCAAAGATATCATTGTACAAGAGGGTCTTATTGGTGTAGAAGAGAGGTTGTACAAGGTGGTATTTGTTCTCTTGGTTGTAAGAGAAGGTGTACACATTTGGCAAAGGGAATTTGTCAAGTGGTGTGCATGGTGTTGATTTTGGGTGTACAAAGTCAAGGATAAAGGAAAATCTCAAGCGGGTAGCTTGGAGACTGGATGTAGGTCACGAGGACCGAACCAGGATAAATCTCTCGTGTTTGCGTTTGTCTAAACTTTTCTGAGATTTGATTTCCTTTATTGCAAGTTTATTTATTTGTTTAACTTTAATCCTTCTTTGTTTAGTATTTGTGTTGACTTTGTATTTTAGATCCATAAGTGCCAACAGAGCAAGTCCAACAATTGGCATCATATCGGGACCAACAAAAATTATATTCACCAACCGATGGAAGTTGGATGCAAGATGGAAGTGAAGTTCTAATGGGATAGAACCTATCCTATAAAGATGTCAGTTGAGCCATAACCGGATCTATTCTTAAACTTGGGTGGTGATGTGTTTCTAGTCAACCTAGATGAATTAGGGTCTCTTGACCACACTTGGATACACAAACACAATCACAAACAAGTTCAACAATAGTCAACAAGAGAAAACAGCTACGCCTAGTCTAAGGTAACCTTAACCTAGATAACTCCTAACTGGTTGATTATCCACAGGAGGCATAATGTAGATTTTGACCATAAGCTAATCAGCCAGGCCAGGGCAAGATTGGTGGGAGGTATCCGCGCAAAAGCGACGGGCCTACTTAAGCCAAACTACCAGCCTTCGGGGTTTCGCCCCTCAATCCCTTTCCTAGACACTGATTTGGCAAGAGTCAAATTCTAACACCTTCCCCCTTAGGATAATCTCCTAGTGAGTTTGAGATGTCCCTAAGGCCAACATCTATCAAATTTTACTTAGGCTTAGGTTGTGCGTACTTGGAGATGGTTTGTAAGCTAAGGAAGGGTAATGACTTCCCCACCTTATCTTAATTTGGGTTTTGCCCTTAGATTTGATTGTGCAAAGTATGAAAGATATAGAAAAGTAACATTCAAAAGCAAATATCGCCCAAGAATGTTTCTTAAACTATATTCTATGCATACGTATCTTGTCTCCAGCTATCTTCAACAGTAATTGTAAAATAAGCGTAATTAGACAAATACCTAGAATGTAAGTCTAAACGTTTTTTAAACAATTAATAATCACTCAGATTACTGTTGGATTAAAAACAAAGATTGTGAATATTAGATATAGCAAGAATAATAACATAAAAACTTTATTTTTGCAAGCAATATGTCCTGCAAAAAAAAAGTTTTTAGTAATCCAATAAAAATTTCAACTTTTGCACTGCAATTTCTTGAAATTCTGTTTCCTACTTTCGAGAGTAGGGGCAGAGAATAACAAGTCTTCTCCTATAAAGCTTGAATGCTAAATCTGAATCTTAACGTCCCTGAAACAAGACACCAAACTTGTTAGAAAATAATTACACCGTTCCCTCCCCGGCAACGGCGCCAAAAATTGATCGTGAATTGAAAGTGATAAGAATTACCATGTAGCTTTGGCCTAACGGGTCGTGTCCACGAGGAGGAATGCGATAGAAGCTTTTCGGTGTCTTTGTTTAGTAACAAAGAATGGAGTTGGTGTCTTTTTTTTTATAAATTGAAAAAGAGAATGGAGATAAGGGAAATGATTAAAAGAAAAATTGCAAACTTAGAGAAGGCTTTGGAAAAGGTGATTTTTTGAAAAGCTTGAAGAGTGAGTTGTTGTTTTTAATATAAGAAGAAGATCTAGGCTCACTATCTCACTACTCAACAATGCGTTCGTCTCTTAAAATTCTTAGTGCCTCAACTTGATCATAGGCAAAAACTTAAGCTTGAGTTTAGAAAGTTTTAAGCAAAGCAAATAAATAGTTTGAAAAAATTAACTCTTTTCTTTAAGAAACCATCTTAAATTGAATGTTAAATCATCAAGTGTTTCAAGTATGAAATAAAAACAAGTTCAAGAGATGTTTTAAAAGAAGTAGAAGTTTAGAAATTCAAACCCATCCTCATGTGCCTTCAAGAACACTTTCAAAGAAGAAAGGCTTAGTTAAGGAATGCATATGATTCCATTAGGCCTTTACATCAAAATCATTCAAAAAGAAGAGGGATTTAAGAGAGGAACAATGGTGAGCCCAGAAAATGAATTTAGCTACTCATGGAAGATGAAAAATAATACATGTAAATAAAGCAAAACATACCCGTGAATTGGAGTGGAAGAAGAGAAGGCCTGATCCTTTTATTGATGTCACTTCAATCTTCAGATTACAATCACTCTATTCCTCTCTCTCACTGGTATTTGAACTGAACTACAAATTATAAAACAGAGAAACAACTTCTATACTATTGATGGCAAAAAGCAAGCACTAAAATAAGAGAAGGAAGTGTGGTTTGATGTTACTGCTTTTGCGATTCTTCCGTAGTAGCGAAGTGGCTATACGGGTCGTATCCACAAGGAGGGAGAGCGATGGAAGCTTGATGCGGCTTCAAAGTTCAAGAAAAAAGAAAGTTGTTATTTCCAAATAAAGAATTGAAAAGTGAAAACAAGTTGTTTTTAAGAATTGTTCGAAAATGTTTTGGTGGTTTGTAAAAGTGATTATTTTTTCTTAGTTGTAAAAACGCATGGCTAACTTTCTACTAAGTGCTCCCACTAATTTTTAACTTTTGGAAGATAGCCTCACGATGGATCATAGGCGAACATAACCCTTATGCATTGGAACTATTCACGTAAAAATTGAGTGAAAGTTCATCCAAAAACTTAGCTTCACACGGCAAAAACTCGGACATTCCCTTATCAAGATCCAATAGAAGGCGAGAATACGGGAAGACACGAGTGCACTAATGGTATCGGTAAAGTTAAAAGAAAATTCTCTAACTTACAACAACAAGCAAAGTACAACACCCATAGATCATCAAAAACCATTTAAGTATGAAATATAAGAAGGTAAATACTTGTAGGTAAGTTAGAGTTAGAACCCTCGTCTTAAGATGCCATAACTCTCATTTGCACAAGGCTTGTTTGACACTATTGACTCATTCGGGTTATCAATCAAGAAGTTACAAATTAGTGGGTTACTAGTTAGTTAGACATGCTATGGTGGAGTTAGTTAGACATGGTAAGAAAGAAGCAACGAAAAGAAAAGAAGTAGAGAGAAGGTAAGTTACACTACAAAGGAGAGAAGTAAAGAGTAAAAAGAGTTACACTACAACAAGGAATTAAAAGCAAATGAAAACACAAGTAAATGGAAAGAAGAAAGAGAAGTAGTACTTATATTAGCTTGTCACCCTTCAAATACAACACTTACACACTCTCTCTCTTTCACTCTAATGGCTAAACTAAAACTAGAAGAAGCAAACTAAAGTAACTACAATTCCTAGCAACAAAACACAAAAATACAACTCTATTCTCTGGATCTGCTTCAACTGAAGACCCCTGGGGGGTATTTATAGGCACCAGGGGGAAGGGGACCACGTGGGTGACCCGTGGCCCGAAGCGCAGGCGCGCGCTCCCAATGGGCAGCGGTGCGCGCCTGGCTTCGGCAGTGCGTCGCCCAGTCTGTCTTCTGACGCCTTGATCTTCTGGATTTGCGATTTGATGCCCTAGGCTGACAAAATCTTCACTCTAAAGTCAATGGCTACTTGGTAGGCTTTTAATCACTAATTAAATAGTGATTTAGGTCTTCTTCTTCATTTGCACACCATGGACCTAGGATCAAGCAAGTAAGGTTTTATTAGCAAAATTTTACATAAAATAAATATGAGAATGTGATGAAAATTATGAAAAATTAGAGACTCATCACACGCCCACACTTATCTTTTTGCTCGTCCCGAGCAAAACAAAAATAAGAAAATTATTATACCACTTTCGCAGGAGACGCGATTGCACTGAGCATGTGCAACAAGCCTTTAAACCTCTAGGTTTCCCCTAGAGGAGGAGTGTTGTCTCTTGAGGGTTTTCAGCGGATTGCACCCACAAAATCCAGTAAGTAAAGAAAAGAAGTTAGTTGTTAGAAAGAATTTTCTTCATGAAAAAGAACTTTCAATCATCTAAGTAAAAATGACCGAATGATGTAAGAATTAGGTTTAACCCTCATAAGTCCTCTTATACTTTAGCCTTCATAAAAGAAGAAACTATGGTTTTTCTTTAAATTTAGAAAGGATCTTGTACTTCTAACTCATTCTTTTATTTGCTTTAGATAGATATGCATAATGTGTGTGATGTGCTTGGGATTTTTCAATTCAACTTTGAATATCATTTAATTTTATTAATATTTACTTATTATTCTTAGTCCATTAGGCTTTCTACTTCACTTATATAACACATATCAAACCGATGACTCCCAAACCAGATGGTCTTAGGGCACCAGGTGGAAAAACACTCTTCAGGTCAAATATGCAAGTGGAGTAGGCCACGAAATCAAGATTTATTTATACATTATTGTATATAGAATTTTTTTTTTTGGCGTGAGTAATCATGCTTCTTGAGGCACAATTATCCAGCTTTTTTTTTTTTCAGAGTTGTGTCTCTAAATCCCAAGCATGTGTGTGTGGGTTATGCATATTCTACTAAGGCTAAAATAAAAGGTACGAGTTTTTTTCCTTATCCCTCCTAACTTTTAGTCAAACCAATCTTTCTTGTTTAATTAGGCAAAAATAAAGATTCATTAATAAGGTTCCCATAATTCCTACAATCATTTGGTATTTTTATAAAGAATATGAAATTTCTTTTCAATCTGGAATTTTTTTTTAATAGTAAAAAGAAAAAGAAGAAAGAAAAAGTGTTAGCACCCCCCCCACACCTATCTAATGCATTGTCCTCAATGAATGTATATGGAAAAGTGAATGCAATAAAGAGGGTGAAGAAATGATGTTACCGTCTTCGTGGACTCGGGCCGGCCAAGTGCGAATAGGCTAAAGAAATGTCAAAAAGAATGTAGAAGGGGTAAGCATATAAACAAATTTTTTTTTATTTATTTGTTGTGGTTAGGTGTATGACGGGGCAAAAAGAGTCAGCACACTATCATCCGGAGTCATAGGCTCAGTGGTCAAGAAGGGCTTCAGTCTTTGCCCATTCACTTTGAATTCCGTGTTGTTCTTAGGGTCTACAATAAGCACAGCACCGTGTGGGAAAAAAGTGCGCACAATGAATGGTTCCGACCAACGAGTTTTCAGCTTCCCCGTGAAAATATGAAGCCTAGAGTTATACAGCAGAACCCTATCTCCCGGGGCAAAGTTTTTCCGGGTTATTATCTGGTCATGAAAAAGTTTTGTTCTGCTTTTGGTGATTCGAGCATTCTCATAGGCTTCATTCTGTATCTCCTCTAATTCTGAAATCTGCAGTCTCCTTAGCTCACCGGCCTTACTCAAATCAAAATTGAGCTGCTTAATGGTCCAGAAGGCCCGGTGTTCTAACTCTACTGGCAGATGACAGGCTTTGCCAAACACGATTCTATAAGGAGACATCCCCAAAACTGTCTTAAAAGCAGTGCGGTAAGCCCACAATGCATCATTAAGCTTAACCGACCAATCCTTTCGGTTTTGTCCGACAGTCTTTTCCAGAATGAGCTTGATCTGTCGGTTGGTGACTTCGACCTGCCCATTTGTCTGGGGATGATACAGAGTAGATAACTTGTGATTGATGGAATATTTTCACATCAGAGCTTCAAAAACTCTATTGTAGAAATGCGATCCATTATCACTAATTATCGCTCTAGGGGTGCCAAATCGGGAGAAGATGTTCTCTTTGAGAAATTTGACAACCAATTTGTTGTCATTCGTCTTAGTTGGCACAACTTCTACCCACTTAGAGACATAATCTACAGCAACCAAAATGAACTGGTTACCGAAGGAATTGGGGAATGGCCCCATGAAATCGATACCCCAAACATCAAAAATTTCAACTTCAAGGATCGGGTTCAGGGGCATCATGTCTCTTCTTGAATTTTCTCACTTTTCTGACAATTTGCGCATGACTTGCAAAAATGATATGAGTCTTTGAACAAAGTGGGCCAGTAGAACCCACTTTGTAGAACCTTCTCTGCAGTCTTGCAGGGACCGAAGTGTCCTCCGCATGCAAGGTCATGGCAAAAGCTGAGTACACTCCTCTGTTCCTCCTCTGGTATGCATCGTCTAATAATTTGGTCGGGACAATACTTAAAAAGATACGGTTCTTCCCAGAAGAAGTACCGTACTTGGGCAAAGAAGCAGTATTGGTCTTGCTTTGTCCAGTCAGCGGGTAATTGTCCCGTGGCCAGGTAATTAACAATGTCTGCATATTAGGGTTCCTTAAGAATGGCTAGGATGTGCTCGTCTGGGAAATCCTCGTTGATCGGAGCTTGGATGGTTGGTGCATTCAGAATTCGTGAGAGATGATCAGCGACCACATTTTCTATACCTCGTTTATCCTAAATTTTTAAGTCAAATTCTTGAAGCAAAAGGATCCACCGAATCAGTCGGGCTTTTGCTTCCTTCTTGGTCATAAGGTATTTCAGAGCCGAGTGATCCGTAAAAATCACCGTCTTCGAACCTAACAAGTAGGGCCGGAACTTTTCTAACGTAAAGACAACGGCCAAGAATTCCTTCTCAGTCGTTGTATAGTTCTGTTGGGCGTCATTCAAGGTCCTACTCGAATAGTAAATTACGTGCTGCCTATTATCGATGCGCTGTCCTAAAACAGCGCCAATAGCAAAATCAGATGCATCACACATGATTTCAAATGGCTGGACCCAATTAGGAGTAGAAATAATAGGCGCAGAAATAAGTTCTTGCTTAAGCTTCCCCCATAACTTGAAACATTCATCGTTGAAATCAAAGGGTACGTCCTTAGCGAGCAGGTTGGTTAAGGGCCTCGCGATGTTGCTAAAGTCCTTAATGAACCGTCGGTAGAACCCAGCATGCCCTAAATAGGATCTAATATCCTTGATGCTTTTGGGTGGTGGAAGCTTAGCAATCACTTCTACTTTAGCCTTATCACTTCTATGCCTCTCCTCGAAATCTCATGGCCCAAGACAATCCCCTGTCTCACCATGAAGTGACATTTTTCCCAGTTTAGAATTAGGTTCTTCTCCTTGCATCTCTGTAGCACTAACTCTAGGTGATGAAGACACTGATCAAATGAATCTCCGTAGATGGAGAAGTCATCCATGAAAATCTCAAGAAAATGTTCTACCATGTCAGAGAAAAGACTAAGCATGCACCGTTGGAACGTTGCGGGAGCATTGCACAATCCAAAAGGCATGCGTCGATAAGCAAAGATTCCGAACGGGCAGGTGAACGTGGTCTTTTCCTGATCTTCTGCAGCAATGGGGATTTGGTTGTATCCCGAGTACCCATCTAGGAAGCAGTAGTACTCATGTCCAGCCAAACGCTCAAGCATTTGGTCGATGAAGGGTAGCGGGAAGTGGTCTTTACGGGTAGCTGCATTCAGCTTCCTGTAGTCGATACAAACACGAACCTTGGTAGGCAGTCTTGCTTGTACCAACTCTTTTTTCTCATTTTCTACCACCGTAAATGATCGAGGTGGAAACTAGCACTCAAAATAGGTATTATATGAAATCAAATGAAAAGCTCGAACGTGCTAATGTACCCTCGATACTTCCGTTATAGCATTGGCTTAACGGGTCGTATCCACAGGGAAGGGAGGCGATAGAAGCATTAACAGTCTCTAGTCACGTCAGATGTTAACAATTCTTCTATGTTGAAAGAATGAAAAAGAATGAGAAAATGAAAACAAGCATGTGGTAGGTGAGGAGAGCGATGAAAACGGCGATGTAAAAACCAAAAGAGAAGTGAAGAAGATGGAACAAGGTAAACTAAGAAGGCGATGAAAATACCGATAGAAAAATGAGAAAAGAATTTGGAAAACGATTTCTAAAACAACCTAAAAGAAAACTCATGGCTACTAACTACTAAGTACTCCACTAACCATGCTAACCTCTTCGAGATAGTTGCCTCACATTTTGATCCTCGGCCATCACAATCCTTATCTTCAAGAAGCAATACAAAGCATGGCTCATGGATGGTTCATAACAATCACAACATTGCAACAAGAACAAGCTATTACAAGCATCACTCATTACACTACAAGCATGAAATAAAAGAGCATGAAAATAAAAGAGAGTTAGCTTGGTTAGCAAGTTAGCAAGTTAGCAAGTTAGATGTTAGAATCCATCATCTTTGGCCATCAATGGCTCTTGCAAGAACAAGGCCTTGTAGAGGCAACCCGATTCATGTGGATTATCAAGTAAGTGGTTAGATAGGTTAGTGGTTAGTAGTTAGATTGCCATGAGAAGAAAAAGTTAGCAAGAAATCATGTTAGAAGGAGAAGGAGATTACAATGGAGGAGAAAGGAGGTACCTTTACATAGAGTGTCACTCTCTATTACATCAATCCCTCTCAATCTCTCTCTCTATGAATCACACAGCCCTACTACAATGATCTAAAAACAAAGAAAATAAAATAAAAGAAATGAAGAACACTCACCTACACTAAAATCTGGACCTACTCCTAAAAACGAAGACTCTCTCGGTTTGGGCTACTGCAGGGCTATTTATAGGGCTCAGAAGGATCCAGAAGACGAGACGGGGCCACGCGTCAAAAATCGACGCGTGGCTCCCTAACTTTGCCGCGCCTTTGCCGCGTTTTGCGGCAATTCCAGGGAGCTGGGTCCCTGGATTTCGTCCACGCGTTCGTCTGGCTTCTAGCTGCTTCCAGATATATCCAATTTCGGGTAATTTCGACCGCAGATTCGTTTGATGTGCGCAAGAGGCTAGGTTCAATGAATCTTCTAGATAATCCCTTGCTTGGCCTCCAAGTAATGCGGGATTAATTACCCTTAATTGGAAAGAATTAGGCTCTTATTCCATCTTTGCCCTTGAACTTTGGTTGTACCTGCAATAAAGACCAAAACACGTATTAGACCGACTATTTATTCATAAACTGGTGGGAAAATGCGACATAAAAATGCAGAATTGTAGACTAATCACACCCCCACACTTATTCTTTTGCTCGTCCCGAGCAAAATAAAGAAAATAAAAAACTATGTGTATATGTATTTGATGTACCCTTTCTTGTCTCCGCTATAGCATAGGGCTATACCGAGTCGATTCTCAGGGAGAGCTCGCGATGGAAGCTTTAACGTGTGGTAGTGAAGTGAACAAACGAGTATTCTTCTCTTGCTTATAAACTTAGTGAAGCAAATGTAAAAGAAACTAAAAGAAGATGGATATGTTCATGGTGGAAATGTTGTGGGAAAAGAAATCAAGAAGTGGATGTGGTATTCACAAGAAAAGGAAAGAAAACTTAAAGAAAGAATAGATCCATGACTAGCTTACCTTGCTAGCTTGCCAAGACTTACTAGACTCCTTGATAGCGAATGCGTGCCTAATGTTGTCACTCCATCGGCTTAGGATTCGTCTCGCGTGTTGACCTAATTACTTTCTCACTTGGTAGACGGTGGTTTAACCGTCGGAGAAGAGAAGATCATATACTTGCAAGATGAAATTAAGCAAACACACATGAGTTAGTGAAGTGGCAAGACTAGTGGTAACCTAGTACATGGAGAAGAATTTAGCTACAACAAGCCATAAGAAAAATACAAGAAAGCATGAAGTAAATTGCAAGAAGTAAACAAAGCAATAAAGAAAGCAATTAAAGAAAGCACATAGAACTAGAACCAAGCTTCAAGTAGAGGAAGGAGGATGGATCAATCCTTGTTGCTTCAAGTGTCACCCTTGATTACACAAGCTCTCTCCCTCACAATCACTCTCTTTTACATTGAATTCTAGGGAAGAAGAAGAGGGATCTAAAGAACAAAACCTAAAGAGAAAAAATACATGAAAATTACAACACCTAAACTAATCTCCTCTCTTCTCCATTCAGTTTTTGCTCGCAGGTCCAAGTGCAGATATTTATAGACCCCAGGTGAAGGTTCGAGAGCAAGTCCGTTGGCGCAAAATCTGAGATCCAACGGCCCGGATTTTGCGGTGGGGGCGCGGCAAGGCGCGGCACTTTGGAGTCCGTTGGCTAACAACTTTCTGGTGGAGATTAGTTACAAGGTTGTTAGCCACGTGGTATATCTAGAATCTTCGTTTGTTGCGCGGATTTCTCTGGATCTGGATTTGAATTTGGCTTTATCTTTAATCTTGATTAATCACTTAATTAGTGTTAATTAAGTGATTATTTGGATATCTCTCCATTAAGTGTGTACCTGCAAATATGTAGAGAAGAGGAGTAAAAATCACATATTTATTTGTAATATGCATGGGAATTATGATGTAAAATATGCAATATTGGATACCAATCAGTAAAGCCAGCCTTCCTTGGGACTGCATGAACAGGGCTAACCTATTGGCTATCAGAAATGGGATAAATGATCCCATTATCTAATAGTTTCAGAATTTCAGCCTTAACTGCCTCTTGCATGAGAGGGTTAAGCCTGCGTTGTGGGTCCTTCCTAGGGGTTGCTTCATCGACTAAATGGATTCTATGTTGCACTATGGGTGGACTTATTCCCTTGATGTCCTTCATCGTCCATCCAATGGCTTCCCTATGTCTTTTCAGAATTGACATTAAGCTGTCCTCTTGTTGCTTAGTCAAATGGGATACTATGATGACTGGGAAGGTGTCCTTTCCGCCCAGGTAGGCGTACTTGAGGTGTTCAGGTAAGCTTTTAGCTCTTGGGAAGGTGTTGCTTCATTCGAGGCAATCTCTGAGCTTTCAATCCTATGATGAGGTACACTTGGGCTCGACGCCCAATCCACTGCTGAATCTATGATCTGGTCTAGATTAAAATCCTCAGCCTCCATATCAAACTCTGCCTCAGTTTCTGTCTCCATGCTTTCCTCATGCTCACTGGTCAAGTTTTCAATAGAGTTGACCTCAAATGTCTGATCATTGACATCCCTAGGTTGTCTTCCAAGATTGAAGACATTGACTTCCTTCGTCATGTCTCCAAAAGTCAATCGCATGGACCCGTTCATACAGTTGATTATGGCATTGGCTGTAGCAAGGAATGGGCGCCCTAAGATGACAGGAGTTTGAGACCTAAGATTGGACACAGGTTGGGTCTCAAGCACAATGAAGTCAACAGGGTAAATGAAATCCCCGACCCGGATAAGGACGTCTGTAATTTCCTTCTTCGGGATCTTCACAGATCGGTCAGCTAGCTGAATGGTGACTCGAGTTGGGCTTAGCTCACCCAACCCAAGTTGCTGGTATATTGAGAGAGGTAGCAAGTTGATACTTGCTCCCAGGACAAGAAGTGCTCTACTGATTTTGGTCTGTCTTATGGTGCAGGAAATGGTGGGACATCTGGGATCCTTGTATTTCACCGGAATGGGACCAGACAGAATTTCGCTTATATTGGTTGCCAAGAACACTTTCTTGGGCACATTGGTCTTTCTCTTCTTCGTACACATATCCTTAAGAAATTTGACAAAAGCCGGGACTTGTTGGATAGCGTCAAGAAGTGGCACATTCAATTTGACCTGTTTGAACATCTCTAGCATTTTCTCCATGTGCATATTCTTATTGTTGTTCCTAAGCCTATTGGGAAAGGGTGCTACAGGCTTATGAACTTGTTCAGCAGCTTTGTCCTCGTCAGATGTTTGTGGAGCGGATTGGGAGGAACTAGCAGAGGTGGAGGCTGGAGTAGGATCAGGATGGACTGGACTTTTCGGTTGGTAGACCTGGTTGTTTACCTTCTTTCCAGATCGCAGTGTGTGAACAGCATTGCACTGGTTAATCGATGGATCCTGAATTTCATATGCTTGATTGGAGGTTTTTGGGTTAACTAGCGGCTGACTAGGCAAAGTACCTTTTAGTCTTTCACTTAGGGAGCTAGCTAACTGGCTCATCTGCATTTCCAATCTCGATATAGCCTGTGAATGATTGTTCAGAGTTTGTCCCTGGTTTTGCATAAAAGCGGTTTGGGACTTCATGAAAGCCTCTATGCTCTCCTCCAGTTTACTGATTTTCTTTTCCATTGGTGAGCTTTGGGAGGAGGAAGATGGGGCTTGACTGGGAAAAGCTGGTGGAGGAGTAGGATGGTGAAAATTGTTGGAGGAATTAGGCCTGGGAGGATTGTTTGGGCCCAGGAGAAATTAGGGTGATTCCTTCAACCCGGATTGTATGTTTGTGAGTAGGGGTTGTGTGGCGGCCGTGAGTAGGCCGCGTTCAGGTGTTCCAGTGGCACTTGCTGGGTATGGAAAATGGGGCACTCTTCAAAGACATGGTTTGGTGCCTGACAGTACGAACAACCCGGATTGTGAATTGGTGGTGGGTTCATCTGGTTGACATTGGTAGGCTCTTTAGTTTCCAGAGCCTCTATCCTTCTCATTAGGGTAGCAATCTTAGCCTCAGCAGCTATGGATAATTCTAGAGATAGGAGCCCTCCTCTTGAAGTTATAGTTGTGAATTCCTAGGTTTTTTCGAGGCGGCTCCCATTGCAGGATTTTCTCCGCTAAATCCTCAAATAAATCCCAACCCTGATTCTCATCCTTCTGCAAGAACCCTCCCTTACACATCGTTTCTAACAGGGTCTTCGTCTGATTATCTAGCCCATCGTAGAGAATCTGGCACTAACGTCATTTCTCCACGCCATGATGAGGGCACAGAGCTAGGAGATCTTTGAATCGCTCAAAGTATCTCCAAAATGGTTCGCTCGGTTCTTGCCTAAACTGCATGATGTTCTTCCTAATGAGGGCAGTTTTGTGAATTTGATAGAATTTCTTCAAGAAGGCCTTGACGAAATCATCCCAGGTCGTGACTGAATCTGCTGCCAAGCTGTACAACCATTTCTTAGCAGGTCCTTTAGGGAAAAAGGGATGAAACGTAACCTAACGACATCGTCTCCTAGCTGGGGTATACGCATCATGAGGCACACTTCTTCAAATTCCCTAACAAAGAAGTATGCATCCTCCGATTCTAAACCATGATATTTGGGAAGAGTGTTAATGAATTGGGGCTTCAACTCGAAATTATTGTCGTTTGCTTCAGGAAGTTTTATACAAGATGGCAATGAGGTTCTGATTGGGTAAAACCTATCCTGAAGTGAAGCCATCACCGGTTCTGGATGCAAAGGTAGAGAGGTGTTTCTAGTTAATCGGGAAGATAAGGGATCTCTCACCCACTCTTGCATGCAGCACGCCACAAACAACGTAAAAACAACAAATAATCGAAAAGAATAAAATAACAAACAAAAGAAAGAAAAAAACAACCACAAGCCTTAGTCTAAGGTACCTGGACCTAGACGACTCCTAACTGGTCGATTCTCTGGGGAAGGTTGTTGCAGGAACTTGACTACAAGCTAATCGGCCAGGAAAGGGCAAAGCTCGTGGGGAGGTATCCGGGCGGAGCCACGGGCCTAATTACGCCAAACCACGGAGCTTTCGAGGCTTTGCCTCTCAATCCACTTTCCTTAGACACCGATTTTGCAGGAGTATAGTTCTTGTAATTTCCAACGTCTATTAATCTCTTAGTGAGTCCGAGATGTCCCTAGGCCAACGTCTATTGATTTTTAGTTAAGGCTTGGGAGAGTGTGAGTGCACTTAGAGATAATTTTTGAGCTAAGGAAGGGTGATGAAATCCCCACCTTATCTTGTTTATTTGGGTTTTGCCCTTAATATCAATTGTGCAAGTGTACAGTTTATTCACAACAAGGTAACACTCAAAGTAATAAATCACTCCAAAATGTTGGTCCTATTCTATATGAATGCACACGTACCTTTTCTCCAGCACTCTTCAACAGAAATTGAAATGAATTGAAATAGACACGTGCCCTAAATGCAAGAGTCTAATCCAAATTTCAATTAAGCAACATGTGGATTTCTGTTAAATTTATTACACATGCATAAGGCGAAGCATCCAATGAAACTAAAAATTTAGAAAGCAATTTTTAGCGGCTTTCGGCAACCCTGCAAACGAGTTTGTTAGTACTTCAATCGGAAAAACTCGCTTTTACACGAATTTTTCCGAGGGCAAATGAATCCTCGCGCAATGTCCTTGGCCATCTCCTTCGCTTCCCATGGTAGTGAGCTCCTTGGTACTTCTCCTACACAAAAACGAAGAACAATCTATAGTATTAAACAACAAAGCTGTTCCCTCCCCGGCAACGGCGCCAAAATTTGATTGGCAAAAAGCAAGCACTAAAATAAGAGAAGGAAGTGAGAGTTGATGTTACTGCTTTTGCGATTCTTCCGTAGTAGCGAAGTGGCTATACGGGTCGTATCCATAAGGAGGGAGAGCGATGGAAGCTTGATGCGGCTTCAAAGTTCAAGAAGAAAGAAAGTTCTTGTTTCCAAATAAAGAATTGAAAAGTGAAAACAAGTTGTTTTAAAGAATTGTTGGAAAATGTTTTGGTGGTTTGTAAAAGTGGTTTTTTTTTTCTTAGTTGTAAAAACGCATGGCTAACTTTCTACTAAGTGCTCCCACTAATTTCTAACTTTTGGAAGATAGCCTCACGATGGATCATAGGCGAACATAACCCTTATGCATTGAAACTATTCACGTGGAAATCGAGTGAAAGTTTATCCTAAAACTTAGCTTCACATGGCAAAAACTCGGACATTCTCTTATCAAGATCCAATAGAAGGCGAGAATACGGGAAGACACGAGTGCACTAATGGTATCAGCAAAGTTAAAAGGAAATTCTTTAACTTACAACAACAAGCAAAGTACAACACCCATAGATCATCAAAAACCATTTAAGTAGGAAATATAAGAAGGTAAATACTTGTAGGTAAGTTAGAGTTAGAACCCTCGTCTTAAGATGTCATAGCTCTCGTTTGCACAAGGCTTGTTTGACACTATTGACTCATTCGGGTTATCAATCAAGAAGTTACAAATTAGTGGGTTAGTAGTTAGTTAGCCAGGCAATGGTGGAGTTAGTTAGACATGGTAAGAAAGAAGCAACAAAAAGAAAAGAAGTAGAGTGAAGGTAAGTTACACTACAAAGGAGAGAAGTAAAGAGTAAAAGAGTTACACTTCAACAAGGAATTAAAAGCAAATGAAAACACAAGTAAATGGAAAGAAGAAAGAGAAGTAATACTTGTATTAGCTTGTCATCCTTCAAATACAACACATACACACTCTCTCTCTTTAACTCTAATGGCTAAACTAAAACTAGAAGAAGCAAACTAAAACTACAATTCCTAGCAATAAAACACAAAAATATAACTCTATTCTCTGGATCTGCTTCAACTGAAGACCCCTGGGGGTATTTATAGGCACCAGGGGGAAGGGGGCCACGTGGGTGACCCGTGGCTTAAAGCGCAGGAGCACGCGCACCCAAAGGGCCGCGAAAACGCGGCCAGACGCGGCCCTGCCAGGGCAGCGCGCGCCTGGCTTCGGGCAGCGCATCGCCCAGTCTGTCTTCTGACGCCTTGATCTTCTGGATTTGCGATTTGATGCCCTAGGCTGACAAAATCTTCACTCTTAGTCAATGGCTACTTGGTAGGCTTTTAATCACCAATTAAATGGTGATTTAGGTCTTCTTCTTCATTTGCACACCATGGACCTAGGATCAAGCAAGCAAGGTTTTATTAGCAAAATTTTACATGAAATAAATATGAGATTGTGATGAAAATTATGCAAAATTAGAGACTAATCAACTATCTAACAAAGAGCCTAAACCTTAAAAATAAAGAGAAAATCTTAAACTAATTTCTGGTCCCTTTTTCTCTGAAAAATATAGTATTTATAGGCAAAACCCAAACGGGGGAGGTCGTACAAAGATAGGGGAGGAAACACTCCCCCAACAAAACCTAACAAGCCACAGAAACGTGGCCAAAGCTGCGTTTCTGCGGCCTGGGTGTGGCCAGGTGGCCACACCTGGGGGGGTACACCTCTTTGTTTTGTGTTCTGACTTATCTCCTGTTAGTTTCCCGTTTCAGCTCCAGGATTTGATGAAACGGCCTTTAATCTTTGGCTTTATGTGGCACCCCGATCCGGAGGGTACGGGGACACCACTGCGACGTACATATGCAGGGCGATGGTACCATCACGTATGTACGCTAAGCATCAATACAACACAATACAGGGATCAGAGTGCGGAAATACATGGTATTATACATTCCAACACAAAATAGTATAAGTACTTAGTCATCACAAATAGTGACATAATATTACATCAATATTACATCACTATATAGTACAAAAGTAGACTGTACAGGGTACAAAAGATAATAACTCACGAGCTGAAAAGGGAATCTCGCGAGCGGGGAAAGACTGGACGAAGCTACGGCTGATCCGCCTGCTCCTCGAAGTAGGCCTGATCCTCAGCTGATGGGTCCACCTCGGTCCAACCTGTCAAATCTGAACATACAAATCCAGGGTTGTTATTGGGCAACCTAGTGAGTGCAAGAAGAAGCCAGGTGGCAAGTATAAATAAAAGTAAGTGCATCAGGTCAAGTATAATGTATCAAAATTAATAAGCATGGAATAATCACAATAAATAGTGAATCATGAAATAAAGCAAGTGTACCAGGTTAAATGTCATGTGACCAAATTAGCAAGCATGGAGTAGCTACAATAAATGGCAAGTATGAACACGACAATAAAATTCATGTAGCATGAAGTCAATTATTAAGTTATTATTAAGACTCGTTCAATTTGTATGCTTCGGTATGTGACCGGTGCCATATACTTCCGCATACAAGCCGAGCGAGGTTGGTTATTGGAAATTATTGGGGAACGACGAACCATGTTTAGAATGGGTCCCGTACATGCCCGGGACAACGATCCAGGAGTATCCGGTACTGAGTCGGAACGTACCGCTAGGCACCGGGACTTACTATATGCCCGAAGGTCTTAGTATACGCCCGAACAGGAATAGAGTGTCACCGTTCCCCACAGGATATACCCAGGAGATTATAGCACACCCGGCAGGCAGGCAAGGGGGTAGGGGTGCCAGTACACCCCTCGGAAACGCCTGGTGGCCTCCAGGTCGAATCCAACAGGAATAGTTGTACAACATATGTATGGCCACCATAAACACAGAAGCTATATCGATACCCATCAATTTCCCTCATCCCGGTGTAGGTTGTTTAAATATAACAGAGTCTCAAATAATAATGTCTACAGGGTATTCACAAAAGTAATATCCATGGTTATCCTATTACGGGGGGTTTAACAGGAGTATAATATCAGGAGTAATGTCAGGAGCCTCCCTATTTCAGGGGTTCAAGTATACAGGAGTACAGGAGTTCAGGAGTACCAAATATCTGGTAATAATATTATAATAACCATGTCAATTCCCCGTAAAAGTGATAGTCATGACTATGTCGTATAATATAGGTATCAGGGGTGGTAGTGTCTGGTCAGGGGTCACAATGTCAGGTCCAGGTATTTATACCACTTGAAAGCATATCATATACCGGGTGTTAGGGTCAGGTGTCAAGTATGACGGGTCTATATATGGAGTGCCGGTATCATAAATCATATATCGAGTGTAACATGCCAAGTGTCGGTGTCAGATGTCATGTGTCAAATATAGCATGGCAAATATCAGTATCAAATATAGCATGGCAATAATCGGTGTCAAATATAGCATGACAAATACCGGTGTTATATATAGCATGGCAAATACCGGTGTCAAATATAGCATGGCAATTATGTACTAAAAATTACAATAGCAAGTGTTAGGCATATTAAAATATCCACATGTCAATATCTGTTATAAATACAAGGGTAATTATTTTTAAATTAATAATAAGCACTCGCCTGAAACGGGGGTGAAATACCGGTTAAAAACCCAGGAAATTGGCGATCCGCACGAGAATTCCACTAGCCCGAAGTTGTATATTAAAATATATAATTATAAATATTTATATAAATATTAGAGAGGGAATGAGAGAGGAGAGAGAGAGAGAGTTGTAGGAAGGGGGGAGAGAGAGAAATAGAGAGAAATGTGGTGTTTTTAAAAGGGAAAATAGGAATTAAAATGAAAGGGGGGTAGGGTTGTAAATATAGTGAAGTAATAAGGGAATGAGGGGAGGGGTATTTTTGGAATGAGGGAAATATGAGTGTTATATTAGGGAAAAGAAAGGAAAAAGAAAGAAAGAAATGAAGAAGAAGGAAAGAAAGAAGAAAAGAAAAAAGAGAGGGAGGGGAGGTGGCCGTCGGCCGGCCACCGGCACCGACGGCCGGGCGGCGGCGGCGGCGCCGCCGGAGGGTCTGCCGCGCGCGCGCCCAAGGGGTGGAGTGGGAGGTGGGGGTTGTTTTGTTGTTGTGGTTGTTATTGGGTTGTTTTGGTGGTGGTGGAAGATGGTGGTAGTGGTGGTTGTGGTGGTAGTGGTGATGATTGGAGGTGATGGGGAGTTATAGAGGAGGAGGAGGAGATGATGATTGATTGTAATCCAATATTGCATATTTTACCTCATAATTCCCATGCATTTTGATAATAAATATATGATTTTTACTCCTCTTCTCTACATATTTGCAGGTACACACTTAAAGGAGAGATAGCCAATTAATCACCTTAATTAGTAATAATTAAGTGATTAATCATGATTAAAGTTAAAGCCAAATTCAAATCCAGATCCAGAAAAATCCGTGCAACAAACGAAGATTCCAGATATACCACGTGGCTAACAACCTCGTAACAGAACTATACCAGAAAGATCCACCTCAACGGCCAGGATCAAGCCGCGATCCGCGGCATGGGCGCGGCAATCTTAGGGTTGTTGAGCCCCGGATTTTGTGGCAACAAACTAGGCTCTCGAAGGTTCTCTCCCATGCTATAAATACTGGACTTGGATCTGCGTACAAAAACTGAATGGAGAAGAGAGGAGATTAGTTTAGTTGTTGTAATTTTCATGTATTTTTCTCTAGGTTTAGTTCTTTAGATCCCTCTTCTTCTTCCCTAGAATTCATTGTAAAAGAGAGTGATTGTGAGGGAGAGAGCTTGTGTAATCAAGGATGACAACTTGAAGCAACAAGGATTGATCCATCCTCCTTCCTCTACTTGAAGCTTGGTTCTAGTTTTCTTGCATTCTTTAATTGCTTTCTTTATTGCTTTCTTTAATTACTTGCAATTTACTTCATGCTTTCTTATATTTTTCTTATGGCTTGTTGTAGCTAATTTTCCTACCATGTACTAGTTTACTACTAGCCTTGCCATCTTCACTAACTCATGGGTGATTGCTTTTCTTCATCTTGCAAGTGTATGATCTTCTCTTCTCCGACGGTTAAACCACCGTCATTCAAGTGAGAAAGTAATTAGGTCAACACGCGAGACGAATCCACGCCGATGGAGTGACAACATGAGGCAAGCCTTCACTATCACGGAGTTTGGTAAGAATTGGTAGGTAGTAAGGTAAGCTAGTCATGGTTCTCTTTCATCCAAGTCTTTCATTTCTTTTCTTGTGAATACCAAATCCTCTTCTTGATTTCTTTTCCGACGATTTCCACCATGAACATATCCATCTTTTCTTTAGTTTCTTTTTCATTTGCTTCATTAAGTTTATAAGCAAGAGAAGAATACTCGTTTAACAACTTCACTACCATACGTCAAAGCTTCCATCGCGAGCTCTCCCTGAGAATCGACTCGGTATAGTCCTATACTATAACGGAGACAAGAAAGGGTACATCAAATACATTTACTACATAATAAGTATACCTTTTTAGTCTAATCAATGATGCGGTGGTGGAAGTGGAGAATTTGGTGGAGATGAGGGTGAATTTTAGAGAAGAGAAGGAAGAAGAGTGATGGGTTTTTATTGAAATTGAAGGAGGAGGAGGGTTATTGGAGGTTGAAGGAGGTGGTGGTGTGAAGAGGAGGTGTTGGGGAGTTGGTTGGCCGGCCTAGGAGTGGCCGGCGGTGGTGGTGGTGAAGGTGGAGGCGGCCGGTTGTGAAGGATGCGTGAGTGGGTTGTTTTGTTGAAGGAGATGAAGTTTTTGGATTTTGGATTTTTGTTTGAAAAGATAAGGAAATGGAAGTTTTGTGGTTTAATAGAGGATGAGAGAGGAATGAATTGATGGTTTAGGGGGTGATAGGGCTGCGGCAGCAGCCCTACTGCTGTAAGTGGCGGGCGATGGGCGGCTTTGGTGGCTGCATTTAGTTGTGGGGGAAAATCAAGGTGAAGAAAAGAAAAAGAAAGAAAGAAAGAAAATTAAAGAAAAGAAGGAAAAAAATAGGAAACAGAAAATAAAATAGTTTAAAATTTTTATTATTAATTAATTTATTTATTATAATTTCTGGTAGTACAAAGTGGGGGAACAGAGAAGGAAAAAGTGAAAAGAAATTGTCGGTAAATAATATTATTATTTAAATGTGGTGAAAATTTGACCATTTCAGAAACGTTCCGAGATATTATTTAAGATACACGGTGAATCAGATTTGAGAAATTTGATGTAGTTTTCAAATTAAAAATCCTGGAATCTTCCGGCGATACCGGCCGACACCAGAATCGGTCAATTTTGATAAATTTAGAAATATCCCAAAAATGTATTTAGATAGAAAATAAAATTCTAAGAAGTAATGTGAAAGTCATTTTTGAAAATTCAATTCCGTTTGAAAATTAAAATTCTGGAAATCAGTCAGCGATGCCGACCGAAACCGGTTTTAGAGATTTTGCAGAAAATTTTGAAAAATTCTAAAAAATCATGAAAAATCTAAAATATTAGAAAATAGTCTCTGAAACTAAAATCAATTAAAGCGGACTATCAGAAAGTCAAATCCGGCTACTGGCTGGTATCGGGTTCTCGGTCCGGGTCAGTGCTTACTCTCGGTCTGAGAATCCAGATCCGATACTCAATAATATAAGTAATCACAACTCAAAAACACATACAGGAAGAAAACTGAACAATATGGTTGAAAAATTTTGGGACACGTATCTGGGTACGTATCCCGGGTACGGGGTTCTACACTTTAACTACTTGATTTGGGAAGATTCAGTTTAGCTGATTTTCAACCTCTCTGATTTGCCCTGATCTATCTTGATTTCCTGATTTCGAATTAGTTCTAAATTAAATCAGAATTTGATGGGCTTTTGGGCTCGTTTCTCTTTCCTATCCTTTAGCAATGGGCTTGCATTTTATAAAGAAAAATAGGACTTATTAATATGATTTATTTAGATAATAAACGTGGTAATGTGACAATAAATATGCAATATATGTTACCAATCATGTACAGGAACATTTTGTATTACATTCGTCAATAAAGCATGCAAGCATTGAACTTCGAGTGGGGAATAATTCCATTAGTGGAGTGGCACTGGCAGAGGAAAACTGACAGTGGTTCATCTACCCGTGAGTCAGACGAGGGGAGCCTGGAGGCTAATGTTTATCATCTTCGAGTGGGGGTAATCCCATCAATGAACTTGGGGCTCTGAGAGGGAGAAATCTCTGTAGCAGATTAGGGACTCCAAGTGGGGGGGACAATCCCACAGCAGAGAGTTTTGACTGTCGGTAGGTTAATCGAGAGGGGGCGCATAAGCGGGTGCTTGCGTCACCATCTCTAAGTGGAGGAAAATGCCATCAACGGAGCGTACAAGCATTGGACTCTGAGTGGAGGAAATACTATTAGTGGATCTGGGTTTGCAGTCATCTCCGAGTAAGGATAATCCCATCAAAGTAGCGACAAACTTGGTAGGACTCTGAGAGGATAATCCTAGTAGCAGACTGAGCTGAAAAGGTTAGTAGCAAATGTTAGTTTATTTGATGATTAAAATTAAATACATAGAATTAACTAAAATATAGGGGGTGTTATTGGTAGAGGTACTCCCCTATTTTCATTAAAGGGATCAGATCACTAGATCAACTTGTATTGGGTGATCATGTATTGCAGTTGGGTAGGATGCAGAGAAGTCTGCTGCCTTGCATCGGAGGTTGCTCTGGGATTAAGGATGTACTCTTTGAAGGAGCCTAGGCAGACAAGTTTTTTCAGGTACTTTTAGAGGCTTCTACATTACCGTTATGATAAGAATAGTACTCTTCCACTCCAGGGAGTGTGGGATCATATTGAATTAGCTTCGGGCGCTTTACTTAAGGCTGGTCCTTGATGGCATTGAAGACTTCATTAATGACGAGTCTCAGCAGAGTAAAATGTTGTTCCATCTTGAAGACTTTGAGTGGATTCAGTGAGAGGAATAGTAATGCCTGTCTTTTGTAAGCAGGTTGCCCTGATCTGGCTTACTGGCACTGATTAGCACTCTGTATTGAAACTTTGACTTCTTTTTGTCATTACCGCATTTGAGAGATTTGTTAGGGGAGCTCTTCGTCGCTTCCTCCACCTGGATCTAAGGTTAGGATAGGACAAAACCTCCCTCATCTGAGTGACAACATGCTTCAGTAGGTGTTGTGTAAAACGTGAAAGATCTGCAATTTGCTGGTGAATGTCAGTGCAGAGACATCTTCACCACAGTTAGGAAACTTGGCGAGCTGGTTCTAAAAATAGTCAATGTATGACTTGAGGTTGTTTTCCTGTCTCATTTTGATGGCAAGGAGGTGGTGATTAGTCTTCTTGGCTTCCTGACCAGAGGCATATTGATGAGGAACGCCTTGGTTATCTCCCCGAAATTGTGGAGCGAATGCGATGACAGAGAGTAAAATCAATCTGAGGCCGCACCTTTCACACTGGACGAAAAGGTTAGGCACATGAGCTGATTGTTATGGGAGTAGATTACCATCGATCTGAGGTCACACCTTTCATACTCAAAAGTGCTTGATGGGATGGATTAGATCACTTGCTCCGTAGTAGTAGTTGAAGGTCAGAGTCGTGAATTTTTTCAAGAATTCACACTCTAGAAATCACTTAAGAGAAAGGGAATCAGAAAGCTTGGTAATGGCCTATTTTGATCCATTATAGAGTTACAGCTTAGCTTCTTCGATCCGTCTTTGGACTAGCTTGTCGAGGGTTCAAATGTAGGAAAACTCCTCGGTTCTCCTCCAAGTTTGGTCATGCTGGACTCTTGCTCGGAAATGAGGTGAATCAGCCTCATTGTTGGAGCAGTCTTCTTGCAGGGGAGAAGTTAGTCTAGACCGCCTCAGGTTTGTGATTGATCTACAGACCCAATTCTCCCTAATTCTAGGTTCATCCTCTGGCTGCATTTACACCTGGGTTTTTTGGAGGGCGGTGATTTGCACCTGGAGTTGGTCGCTGTGTTGTTTCGACACCTTCAGCTCAGGAAGCATTATCGCGGTCAAGAGCTGCTTGCTTTCAGTTGCGATCTGTCTGGGCGTATTGTTCCTTCATTTGGTCCTTTATATTGGTAATTATTTGAAGGATCTGACCTTCTTTCAGCGGGGTGATCGAGTTCTGGTGGCTGCCCTCTGAGATAAGTAAAATCTTGTGTCTTCTACAGCATGCTTGTGGTCGACAGCATATGGGGGATGTTGACACTCGAAATAGATAGAGCTCCCCATTCATCTTCAGCCGGTCTGAACAACTTATTGACATCTACAAAAGATAAGTCGAAGACAAGCTGATGACCAGAGGCAAGGCGGCAACATGGACATTACTAATCCAGTAAAGCAGATAGTGAGTCAAAGTTGCCTTTGAAAAAGACCTGAACAGGCCTAGAGACACTAAGTTAGCTCAATACTTAGTCTCACATGAGCCCAAGAGATGAGCAATCTTGCTTAGCGTTTCAAGAATTCCATCATAGCTTTGTTATGGGCTAACTTATAGCTTCGCCCTGGAGTTTCCCATAACTCCGTAGAAAGCTAGCTAATAGCTTCGCTAGACGCTCTGCGGAGCCACAAAAGGCCAACTTATAGTTTCGCTGAGAGCTTACTCCTAGCTTCGCCAGAAGCTTCCCTTAGCTCCGCTACGAGCTATTGGGTTAGCCCCGCTGTGGGGTCTTTTTATGGTCACCTTTGACCAATCAAATATCCAGATGAGATCATGTTGATTGAAATCAAATTTGATAGTTGCTTGCCATGATCTTTTGACTCTCCAAATTAGGTGAGAAGATCAGGGGAGATCTCTCAATTAACTAGAGAGGATCAAGGGAGTATCCCTCATTTAGCGGAGCGAATCAAGGGATTAGCGCTACATGCTATTCCTAGCTTCACAGAAGCTGTTTCTAACCTCGCGGCGAGGCTACTTTCCAGATACAAAACAGATTGACTCAATCTGTTTCAAATTTTTAGGGCGATTATACCCCTGTTCTCCCTATAAATAGCCTACCAGGAGCACACCAAAGAAAAAGAAGAGGGGAGAGGGAAGACGGGCAAGGATAGAGAGGAGATTAGCTCGAGAAGCAGCAAGAGGGCTCTACCGATCCTCTGTTCTCCGATTCCTCGAACCAAGCGAGAAGGGAGTCCTATTAGGAGGAAGTTCGATCATCTGACCGATCGCATCGTCAAAGGGATAAAGTGATCGCGCGCTGATCAGATTCCTACCGGCACATTTTTTCAGAAATCTCAGAGGAGATCTACCTGTAATTTTCTTTTCAATTACTTGTAATTTAGCTCCTCGATCTCTTTTGTATGTTTTCCCCCTTGCAAAATCAATTGGTCACAAGATGGCAACTCCGCTGGGGAAATCAGTCTTCTGGCGCAACAAGGAGACAGTGTTGCAATGCGAAGGTCGGAATCCTGAGGTTGTTACTTTTGAAAACTTGGTCATTCATTTCTACCAAGGAAAATTCAAAGAGCTGCTCTCTGAAGGTAGTCCCGTGCTCCACATACGGAAGCATAGGAAGGTCTCAGTGGCCAATGTTTCAGAGCAGAAACCAGCCCTAGTCGGGTAAGTAACTGAACGGGCCTCCTCCCAACTCCTCTCAGCCTCGCGCGAGGCTAGCCAGGCTCCCTGCGAACCTAAATCTCCTCTTCCAAAGTAGATGTGAAGGACAAAACAGAAAGCTCCGTGTGAAGCTTCAGGCGCAGCTACACCACAGGCTCGCCTATCACGCAAAGATAAAGGCAAAATGCCTGCTTGCTTCGCCGAAACTATCAGCTGTGAGGCTAGGGCGACAACTCTGCCTTCGCCCAATCCAGGAGCAGTAACTCCTTGCACCAACCTTGCTCCCACGAGGGAAGCTACTGATGGCATAGTAAGCACAACACCAGTTCATCAGGGTACGCGCGGAATGCCCAATCGCCAGGATGAGATTAAAGCACCTAGCAGTGCTAACCACCTTCGCAACAAGGTGGGGAACAAGGCACCACAACGTGCTTCACTCTCTAACCCCTCGAGCGTTAAGTTCGCTCTTCACAGCGGAGCTAAGGGATCGTCCCTAGGTGCTGATAGCGGTGCTTATGTAGCTTAAGTGCCTAAGGGTGCTCCTAAAGTTCTTAGCCGCGAAGCTAGAACTAAAGCACTGTCTAGTGCCAATCACCTCTGCGGTGATGAGAAGAACGAGGCATCATCCTATGTTTCGCTTCCAAATATTGCGAGCAAGAAGGTGGTGTCAAAATTACCTGAACGCATCAATACGTGATCTACCCGAGTCTCCGCACTGAGTCGCTTAAGCTCGGCTGGATCCGACTTGCGAGAGTTTTTAGCGAGAAAATGGAAGTCGGAATTACTCCAGACTTCTCCCTCCTGTTGTCAACAAGTGGGATGTCAGTTGGTGATAGTCCACTCAGTCCATTACCGGCTAGGTCCGATCCCCGCTACTCTTCTAAACTGACAGTCAGTCATTGATCAACTATCGGTGTAGGCCCCCGTGAAGCATCGCAAAGCGAGCGTATCGCGAGATCTACCAGATCTGCCCTCTGCATCCGTCAATATGATCGGAAGGGGACGGGAACACATAGGGGCAGACGAGCGCCGCGTAGTGCTAATTCTCCTTCCTTCAGTTCTCCAGATCCGGACTATAGCCTGGGCTTAGGCCAAGTCTTGGTGCACGAAGAAGGTGTCTTTCGAAACACCAGATCTAGGGTCACAATACCCTACAGTTATAAGTAGCCATCCTCCTCAACTATAGTAACCTCACCAGAACCAATGAAAGGATTATTCCAATGGTCTTATGAGAAGGACGAAGACAGTGGGTATGCCTCTTCGGCAACAGTCAACTCGGTACGAACAGATAGAGTGTCAGTGCATATGATTGATAACGGTAATGATGACCTCCGTCAACGGTTGGAAGCTCAGGAGCAAACCACCAAGGCTCAACAAGAAGCCTTGGACAACATGTAATAGATGCTCGCCCAACTCCTCACTAACCGGAGTAACAATGATACCGGGAGTAATCATAACATCATGTTGGCCCAGAGGCCTTCCACTCTAGTTTTGATGATGATTAACTCATGTAGTTATGTTTACTAATAATCTTGTGATGTTTAGTTTCAGATCTTTAACCAAGATATTAGTAGGTGATTAGCTTCAACAAAGGTGTTTTGGAGCTTCTCACATGGTGATTCAAGAGCCCGAGCATCAAGATCATATATAGCACTCGTTGGAGTCAAGCTCGGTGGATCACGGTTTGGATCGAGTCGACTTGAAGACGGAGTTCGTCAAGAAGACTTCGGTACATAGTTTAGTCTTGTGTTTAGATCCATTTGTAAAGACTAGATAGTGTGGAATGCTCAAGTTCACAACACACACACGTTTCATGTTTTGGATATTAGTTTTCGGTTTTTAGTTAACCGATCTTGGTTTTCATGAATAGATTGAATCAACAAGTTTACATGGTTTTAATGTATATTAGATTTGTTCTATATACATGCATGCTTCAACTATTTATACAAACTTAGTTTGATATGCCTATTCATGTGTTTGGAGTTTTGTATTTTAACAAAACATATTTTCGGATTTAATATCAAAAACATTGATATATATCTTTACATGTATATTGGAGTATATCCATATACCACATGCTTAAAAGTTGTTTAAGTATCATGTTTTTGTATTTGGATGAGTTTTGGACAAAACGAATTTTCAATTCAAAAATCCAAGTTTTGGAAAATACAGATTTTGGTTTTCGGCAAAACTTTCATAACACAAAAATGGTTCAAATTGTTTGAAATATGTGTTGAATTTTTTCACACATGTTTGTATATCAAAGTATTATAATAAAACTATTTTTGTGGATTTTTAGAGAATTTTATGGGATTTATTTTGTATTTAAAACCAAGTTTTTCAGTCCTAAAATATTTCTGCCAGGCTCTGGCGGTCGATCGTTCCGGTCGACCGAACCAGGAGCCGGTCGACCGGAACGGTCGACCGGACGTGCACAAGAACGTGCACGCAGCCAGCCCCTTGGACCGGTCGACCGAGCGGTCGACCGACTGAAGGCAACCCACTCTCGGGTTGCCCCGGTCGACCGGCCAGAGAGCCGTTGCTCTCTGGTTCAGGGCCCGGTCGACCGGGCGGTCGACCGGAAGGCTCAACGGTCAGAAATTTGACCGTTGGCCGGTTGACCGGCCGGTCGACCAGAAGGCCAATTCTGGCCTAGTCAGCAGCCAACGGCTAGTTTTTTTAAAGGGTTATAAATACCCCATTTGAGGGCTGATTTGGTTAAGGTTTTTGAAGAGCAAAAATTCCTACTTCTCTAGTGTTTATTCTCAAGTTTTCAAAAGAGTTTTGGGTTCAAAGTTTTCATCTTTATTTGTTTCAAAAAGGGTTTGAAAAATCAAGAAAAAGGAAGTCTTTTGGGATTGGTTTTTGATCTATATTTTTCTATCTATTCTAGAAGTTTTCCCAAAAGTTTTTTCTTTGAGTTTTTGATTTCCAAACTCTTTATTTTCCACACTTGAGCTTATCTACTATCCTATCTATTTAGGATCTTTTGTGGAAGAAGTTGTTTGTGGTTGAGATATACTACCTAGTTGTTAACCCCCTTACTTGTGTTATCCCTCTTGTGTAGAGGTTGATTGTGGAGTGGTGATTGGCTCCCTCTAGTGAGAGGTGGAGATTGTGTTTGGCTCCCTCTAGTGAGAGGTAGAGTTTGTGTTGGAATCCCTCAAGTGTGAGGTGATCGAGTTGTATTGGCTAAGTGCCTACCCCTCTTGTGTGAGGTGGTGTTTGTGTTGCCTCTGTGAGAGGTTGTATTCGGTTGAGATAGGAGTTGTGTACTCCCGGTTGTAGTTGCCCTAAATCCTCAGTGGAGGTTCCCTGTCTGGGAGTCCTGTGTGGACAAGTTAGTGGATTGAAAATCCTTCTGGGTGGAGGCGGGGACGTAGAGCTGGATGCTCGAACCTCGAAACACATCTTGTTATTTGTGTTTGATCCATTGACTCTTAACTCTCTCTCTTTACTTTTGTGCCTTACATCATTTCATATTGCTCATTCATATTATATGCTTGGCTTGTTTGTGTGTGCCTCACTTGTGCTTAACCACGAGAGCTTCATATAGCGCCTCAACTCTTATTCAGAGGAATCAAGAGGAGTTAGTCCAGAGCCCTTCACCGGGAATTCGGCTACACTCGTTGGTTGCATTAAGTGTAGTTGCAATTTAGTTTTAATTTCTACAATTAGTTCATTAGATTAGCCGTACACCTATTCACCCCCTCCAGGTGTACCTTCAATTGGTATCAGAGCCTACGCTCTTGATATTAGGTTTAACCACCTAGGAGTGTGATCTTAGTTTTGCTAATCTACTTTTGCATTTGCATTTGCACACATATAGTTTGCACTCATGGATGTTCCTCCCAAGTTTGATTTCTCTAGACTTGACATATGGAAGGTTCTTATGAGTTGTCATTTAAAAGCCCTAGGCTTGCATGTTTACCTTGCCATTACCAAGAAATCCTACCCTAATGATAGTAAGCATATAGAGGCCAATGCAATTGCCCTAAAGGCACTTAGAGCATCTCTTCATAAAGAATATTTACATGTGTTTTCTCACTATGATTCGGCTTTTGCAGTATGGAGCATTTTGACTTCTCCCGAGCTATCAAAGATTATCGATAAGATGAGAAGATCTAGAAGAGACGAGTCTGATGAACGTTGCTTCATGGTCCAAGGGAATGACTCCCTTGAGGTACACTCGGACACTCAAGTAGATGCTAGCACTAGTTCCTATTGCAATGAGTGTTTAGAGGCACAAGCCATGAATGATGAACTTGCTAAAAATTGTGAAAATTTGATTTCAAAATACAAACTTTTGAAAAAGGAAAGTCTTGGTTTAAAAGAAGAAAATAAAAATTTATATTCTAGACTTGAAGTTGTTTTGCAAGAAAGGGATGAGATTTCAAGTGAAAGTGACTCGCTTAAATCCCAACTTGATCTTGCACTTAATGAAAACAAAATTTTGAAAAGTAAAAATGATTGTGAATATTTTTTGAAGAAAAATGAGGATTTAACTTCAAATTTTGATTTTGTATTAAAAGAGAATAATTCTTTGAAACACAAAATTGACTTGATTTCACAAGAATTGAAAGATTGTTTAAAGAAAAATGAATCTTTGAAAATTGATATTGATTCACATGTTTGCCATGCTAGTGTAGCTTCACTTTCTAGCTCATCTATTGCATGCTCCACTTCTTCTATAATTGAAAATGATATTTGTATGCTTAAGAAGAGTGTTGATTGTTTGGGCTCCACTTTGAGCCATTGTGCCAAGAACCTTACACGCTTGGAATCCATGTTTCGCAAGAAACAAATTCCATCTATGCATGCACACCATACACGACATACACATGCTCCTCATGTACACACTCATAACACTATGTATGCTCATGTGTACACTTGTACACATTGTGGACGTAAGGGCCACCTTGCTAAATTTTGCTATGATAGAATTCATGATGTAAATTTAGCAACTAAGTTTGTTTGGGTTAGGAAAGGAACTAACCCCTATGGACCCAAAAGAGTATGGGTACCAAAGATCACCCTTATTGTATTTGATGTAGGTGTGGGCTCTCGCATGACGTGAGAGTGATGGTGCCTTGAGGTGGATGCGTTCCGAGCTTAAAGAGGACTATTTGGATGCATCACTTTCAAGGGGAGTTTGGTGAAAGGACCACCTTGTTTTGGAGACTTGGAGAGTTGCCCTCATAGGTTTTGGTAACAATCTCTAACTCCCATTATGTTTACATGCTTTCATATTATTCATTTTTTTAGCATGTCTTGATGTTTTATGATTAGTATGTTATATGCCATGAGATTTAGATTAGTGATATACATGTTTAGTTATTTGAGACACCCATGTTTAATATGGATTTATATCTTTGTGTTCTCACATTTGTTTTTAACTAATGTGTATGTCCTAGATCTATGCATGTGCATGTACATAATGATCATATGCATGTTTATGAGTTTTTGTTTTGATTTCTATGCTTCATGATTTGAATATATGTTTAGATGTTTGTTTTCATTAAAACTTGGATGTATACTTATACAACTAGTGAGCTACAAAAAGACCATTATATGTTTGTACTTAAACACTCATTTGTACTCATTAGATGTACAAGTATAGTCTAGTTTTGATGATTCATGCATTTGACTTGTATTCCCATTTTTATGCATGTTTGTCATGCTTATGTGTTTAACTTCATGTATATGTCCATCTTGTCTAAACTATTTGTAGGCTGTCTAAAAATCATTAAAGACAAGTCATCAAAAAGCAGAGTCCCAAACTCCAGACGCAGGGCTAGTCATAGCCATCACAGCAGCATCAAGACGCGAGGGCCGAAACCCGCGTCTCAGCATCACTGCAGCACCAAGGCGCGAGGGTCGAAACCCGCGTCTCAGCATCACTGCAGCATCAAGACGCGAGGGTCGAAACCCGCGTCTCAGCATCACTGCAGCATCAAGACGCGAGGGCCGAAACCCGCGTCTCAGCATCACTGCAGCCCAAGGCGCGACGATCGAAACCCGCGTCTCAGTATTACTGCAGCACCAAGACGCGAGGGTTGAAAACCACGTCTCAGTTATAACTGCCCTCGTTATGGGCCAATCACTGCCCACATAATGAGAAAGTTAACCCCTATTATAGAGCATTTTTAGGGGCACGTTCACCCCTGAAATCTCTATAAATAGCCCCATTGCTATGGAGAAGGGGTCGGTCGATTGGATCAGATAATTCTTGGAGAAGAATTTCGCTTGTGAGCTTTAGAAGCCCCGAGACTTCCACCAAAAAGAAAGAGAGTTCAACTCTTCAAGCAACTTGTTGCGTACAAGTCAATCTTTGCCTACAATCTCTTTGAGATTCCTGGTCGACAGGAGCTGTGTTACTCCATCTGCCATCCAAAGAGAGGATTCCCAAGAGGTCCTGACGTTCACCCGGTCAACGAAAAATAAGATTCACTTTCTACCGCCACATCAAGGACCCAGCATTAAACAAAGGGGAGATTCAAGTCTAAACATCTCCCCTCCCTTGTAGTCAGAGTGTTCATTGATTGTTATTCAATTTTGCATATTTTACCACATCCATACCATGCATATTGCAAATAAAAATGTGATTTTTAATCCTTTTCTCTCTATTTTGCAGGTCCATATTCTAATTGAGAAAAGGCCCAAAATCCCTTTAATTATCAAGAATTAAAGGAGAATAAATCAAAGCCCAAAAGAGAGCCCAAAGGTTGAGCCTAGGATCTGGAGAAATCCACGCGCCAAGTCAGACTTCCAGAAGGTCCACGTGGCTAACAACCTGTAACAAACTCACACCAGAAATCTCGACCTCAACGGCCAAGATTCTGCCGCATATCTGCGGCAACTGCCGCGATTCTACGGCAGTTACAAGGCCGTTGAGCCCGAGATTTTCTCCAACAACCTGGGTTCTAGAGACTTCTCTCTAAGGCTATAAATACACCACCAGGGCCTTCGCGATGGAGGATGGAAGATGGAGAGAAAAGAGAATAGAGAATAGAATTTGTAATTTTTTAGGTTTTTCTTTAGGGTTTTTAGTGCTCTAGGTCTTCTTCTTCCTCCCTAGAAATTCTGCATAAGAGAGAGATTGTAAGAGAGAGAAAGCTTGTGTAAACCAAGGCGTGACAACTTGTGAAGCAAGGATTAATCCATTCTCTTTTCTTCTCTATTGAATTTTCTAGTGTTTACTTGCTCTCTTTAATTCTAGCTTTACTTTCCTTGCACTTTTATTCATGCTTTGCTTTTCTTTTCTTGTAATGGCTAGTAGCTAATTTCTTCTAACATGACTAGCTAACCACTAACTTTGCTAACTACTAACTCACGGGTGATTGCTATCTATAATCTTGCAAGTTGTATGGTCTTTTTCATCCCCGATGGGTTACTTTCATGCTTGGCAAGTTCTTGTTTTAAATTCCATATGATTCATGTGTACCTCATTTAGAGCCTTGTCTTTAGAACAAGTGCCTTGATGGAACATGGAGATGGATCACCAAACATATGCTATTTGTTGTACAACTTCTTTACTTCTATTAATGAATGTTGTATCTTCTTCCTTAGCATCCCTTGAGTGTCGCTCTTTTGATTCCATTATTGAAAGTCTATCTTGTAGGCCGATGAAATCTATGAGGCTACAAGACAAGTCCAAGAATGATCACCCGTCATCCAAGTGGGAAAGTAACTAGACCAACACGCAAGACAAACATATGCCGATGAATCAACATGAGGCACACATCACCATCACGGAGTTTAGTAAGTTTAGCAAATTAGTAAGGTTAGCTAGTCATGGTTTTCTCCATCTTTAAATCTTCTACAAAGTTTTCATTCTTTTAGTTTTCTTCCAAAGCCAATCTCCTTTTTGATTTCTTTTCATTTTCCATCATGCACAAATCCACCGATTCTTTTATTTCTTTTTCCATGATTTTTTCATTCTTTTAAAGCAAAGAAGAATCTTCGTTTTCTATCTTCACATTAAACCGTAAAGCTTCCATCGTGAGCTCTCCTTGTGGATTCGACTCGTATAGCCCTATGCTACTACGGAGATTTGGAAAGGATACATTGAACATATTGAATACATTTGTGGAGTGATCAAGCACCTAAGGTTGACTCTAAACCTTCTTTCTTTTATTGAATATCTGTGCAACTTCACACTATACTCCCTTCCCCATCAAATTTTTGGCGCCGTTGCCGGGGAGAGCAACGGTTTTTGATTTCAAGTGAAGAACTAAACGAATCTTCTTCTCTGTTGCAGGTTACAGGTGAAGAGAACAGGAAAATTTGCATTGCAGTAACATATAAGTGGCTCTGGGCTTCTGCTCTTGAAAGCAGAAACCAGAAGTCCTCTGAATTGCCGCAATTCCACGGCAAAAGCCACAGATTTGCGGCAAGGAGGAGTTAACTACTGACCTAATTTCTGCAGGGCTGCTTGCTCTATAAAATACATCTGCTGCAATACTTAAATTCTTGTATGCTTCACCATACTCTGTTAATAATAATCAACAGTAAAAAGTGGTTGAAACGTTAAAAATTGATTAGACATTTGCATTTCTAGGCACGTGTCTTTTCAATTCATTTACTTTTACTGTTGAAGAGTGCTGGAGCAAGGTACGTTTTGCATTGCATGTAGACTAGGAATCATCTCTTGCTAGATTTTCATACTTTGAGTGAATCCTAGTTATATATCTTGTACACTTGCACAATCCAATTTTAAGGGCACTAACCTATAAATAAGATAAGGTGGGGGATTTCATTACCCTTTCCTTAGCCCAAAAACCACCATCCCAGCACTCACTAACCTAAGCCTAATTTAAAAAAAAATAGACGTTTGCCCTAGGGACATCTCGGACTCACTTAGGAGATTATCCTAAGGGGAAAAGTGTTAGAATTTGACTCTTGCAAAATCAGTGTCTAGGAAAGGGATTGAGGGCCGAAAGCCCGAAGGTTGGTGGTTACTTAATTAAGGAACGTCTTTGACGGAAAACCTCCCAACAACCTTGCCCTGACCTGGCTGATTAGCTTGTGGTCAAAGTCTACACTAAACCTCCTGTGGACGGTCTAATCAGTTAGGAGTTGTCTAGGTCATAGGTCTACCCTAACTTAGGTTAGAATTTTTTTTTCTTTTTTGTTTGTTTAATTGTTTGTTTCGTTTTGTTTGTGTTTCATTGTGTGATATGGCTTATAATAACAATTTTTCCAACTTCAATAATAATCCATATTACACACCGACTTCATTTTTGAATATTACCAACCCGGCATATCATAACTTTGACCAACCTAGTGTGCCGGATTGGTCTTATCCGAATCAATATGACCCATATCCCCCATCTAATAACTACAATTTTCATAATTATTTCAACTCTTCACCGAGTCAGTGGGGATTCACCTACCCCGAGAATAATTTCCAACCACCTTGTCCTCCTTCTCCACCCAGTCCACAATATTTTCAAGATACATACTCAATTCCTCCAGTCCAAAATAGAACACCATCAATTTTGAAAATGAGTATGCGTGAGTCCAAACACAAATCCCAAAATCTGATGGACTCACAATTTCACTATCACTTCCAAGACAACACTTCATCTTTTCATCAAAACAATGAATTCATCAATTATGGAAAGATGCTTGAAGCCATGACTCATGCTCAAAATGCTAGAAATCGTGACATAGATATGATGGTCGAATCTCTACGTTCTCACCGTTTGACCAGATCTGGTGTCACTAGCCACTCTGTTAAAGCCGATGAGTCATGTAGTTGTGGAAATCAAGATTCTATTTCAGCACGCTCATCTGAACTTGTCCAAACTTCAAATCCCATTGACATTTTGGCAAGTTTTCCTTTTCCTGAAATAGAACTTGAGAATGAATATGATCTTGAACCCCAACTTAGTGATTCAATTCTTCTTCCTGATTCAATAATGACTCCGGTATCTTTACCTGACTTCAATCTTTTCCCGGAGTCGACATTGGATCCTGCCCCAATTCATAATGAAGTTGAATCACCCATCTTTGAGGATCATATTGAACTTGACCAATTATACACTTCTGAAAGTCCCATTGACAAATTGACAAGTTCTCCATTTTTCGATATTAAACTCAATGAGACATGTGACCTAGATTCTCACAATCTCTTTACTTCTGAAGACCTATTCGCTGACATGATTATGTGTCTGGATGAGTCAACTCTGGGTCAGTTAACTGATTGTACACTTCCGCATGTTGACCTTAGTTTTGAAGAATTGTATGGCGATGAGCTAGAATTCCTTAATATTGGAAGTAAAGAGATATCACCCATATTAGGTCACATTCCATTATTGGACAATACATGTGGACTGGAGTTTCAATTTCTTGACTTGGACCCAATTCCTGAACTCATTTCGACTCCTGAACCTTTACTTGACTTAAGTCACCTTCCTGAGTCGGTATTAGTTCCTGTCCTTCCTGAGTCCAAGTCAACCGTTCTATCATTTCATACTCCATTCTGGGACAAGGTGGTTGACAAATTTGACTCTGAAATTACTTATGGAAAATGGAAATTAGATGGGGTTAAATACTTAATAAAAATCCTTCATGGATTTATCTTTTTAGTGGGTTATATTCATGAAATTTCTGGTGGGTTCCTCCGAACCCAAAGCAAAGTTGATTGGGCCACGTTTCGTAGACCAATCAGACCACCACCGGAACCACCACCTTAAGGTAATTTTTTTTTCCTCTCTAATTGTTTCATGCATACATATATCACGATGCATTGAGGACAATGCATGAGATAAGTGTGGGGGAGGGTTTACTAACATAGAGTTTTTAGATTTTCTTTCTTTTACACTTCTTTTAGAAATAAAAAAATAAAAAAAAAAACTTTTTGAAATAAGAGACAAATGTTTTGATCTATTTTTAAGAAAATTAAGATGATCTTAGAAATTAAGAAAGCCTTAATTATGATATCTTAAACCTAGTTGAAATAATGGATATTGTTTAAAATTATATGCTAAGTAAGAAAAATTGGGGAGATATTTTTATCTTGAATTTTTGCCTTAGATAGTATGCACTTCACACTTACACAATTTTGGGATGGAAACAAAGACCAAAAAGGTCATAAAAATATAAAAAAAAAGAAAAAAAGAAAAAAAAAAGAAAAATATATATAATAAAACATCACTTATTAAGCTGGATAATTGTGCCTCAAGAAGCATGATTATTCACGCCTAACGGTGGTAAAGGAAATAAATAATCCCCTTAGTTTTGTGGCCTTGTTTACTTGAGACCTTAAACCCGAGGGATGTTTTTCTCATCTGGTGCCCTAAGACCATCTGGTTTGGGAGTCATCGGTTATAGGCTCGTTACATAGGTAAACTAGAAAGCCTAAACTAAGGGAAGAAGAAAAAAAAGAAAGTATATATAAATAAATGGCTTGATGGTTAGAGTTGAAATCCCAGAAATCTTCACTATCACAATGTGCATACTATCTAGGTTTTATGAAAGATAAAATATTCAATCCAATTTTGAATTCTTACCTTAATTGAAGACAAGATCTTGCATAGAGACTAAGTTTAAGGGAGAATGATTATAGGTGGACTTATGACCTTAGATCACTTATATTTTTGCAAAAATAGTTCGAAAACATGTCTCTCTTTCAAAATGAATTTTCAAAACACTAACATTTGTCTTCTTTCTTTATGGATTTTGTGGGTGCAATCCGCTGAAAACCCTCAGGAGACAACACTCCTCCTCTAGGGTAACCTAGAGGTTTAACGGCTTGTTGCACACGCTCAGTGCAATCGTGTCACCTACGAAAGTGGTGTAATAAACTAGTTAGGATTTTCTTTTTCTTTCTTTTTTGCTCGGGACGAGCAAAAGAATAAGTGTGGGGGTGTGATTGTTATTCAATTTTGCATATTTTACCACATCCATACCATGCATATTGCAAATAAAAATGTGATTTTTAATCCTTTTCTCTCTATTTTTGCAGGTCCATATTCTAATTGAGAAAAGGCCTAAAATCCCTTTAATTATCAAGAATTAAAGGAGAATAAATCAAAGCCCAAAAGGGAGCCCAAAGGTTGAGCCTAGGATCTGGAGAAATCCACGCGCCAAGTCAGACTTCCAGAAGGTCCACGTGGCTAACAACCTGTAACAAACTCACATCAGAAATCTCGGCCTCAACGGCCAAGATTCTGCCGCATATCTGCGGCAACTGCCGCGATTCTGCGGTAGTTACAAGGCCGTTGAGCCCGAGATTTTCTCCAACAACCTGGGTTCTAGAGACTTCTCTCTGAGGCTATAAATACACCACCAGGGCCTTCGCGATGGAGGATGGAAGATGGAGAGAAAAGAGAATAGAGAATAGAATTTGTATTTTTTTAGGTTTTTCTTTAGGGTTTTTAGTGCTCTAGGTCTTCTTCTTCCTCCCTAGAAATTCTGCATAAGAGAGAGATTGTAAGAGAGAAAGCTTGTGTAAACCAAGGCGTGACAACTTGTGAAGCAAGGATTAATCCATTCTCTTTTCTTCTCTATTGCATTTTCTAGTGTTTACTTGCTCTCTTTAATTCTAGCTTTACTTTCCTTGCACTTTTATTCATACTTTGCTTTTCTTTTCTTGTAATGGCTAGTAGCTAATTTCTTCTAACATGACTAGCTAACCACTAACTTTGCTAACTACTAACTCACGGGTGATTGCTATCTATAATCTTGCAAGTTGTATGGTCTTTTTCATCCCCGATGGGTTACTTTCATGCTTGGCAAGTTCTTGTTTTAAATTCCATATGATTCATGTGTGCCTCATTTAGAGCCTTGTCTTTAGAACAAGTGCCTTGATGGAACATGGAGATGGATCACCAAACATATGCTATTTGTTGTACAACTTCTTTACTTCTATTAATGAATGTTGTATCTTCTTCCTTAGCATCCCTTGAGTGTCGCTCTTTTGATTCCATTATTGAAAGTCTATCTTGTAGGCCGATGACATCTATGAGGCTACAAGACAAGTCCAAGAATGATCACCCGTCATCCAAGTGGGAAAGTAACTAGACCAACACGCAAGACAAATATGCCGATGAATCAACATGAGGCACGCATCACCATCACGGAGTTTAGTAAGTTTAGCAAATTAGTAAGGTTAGCTAGTCATGGTTTTCTCCATCTTTAAATCTTCTACAAAGTTTTCATTCTTTTAGTTTTCTTCCAAAGCCAATCTCCTTTTTTGATTTCTTTTCATTTTCCATCATGCACAAATCCACCGATTCTTTCATTTCTTTTTTCATGATTTTTCATTCTTTTAAAGCAAAGAAGAATCTTCGTTTTCTATCTTCACATTAAACCGTAAAGCTTCCATCGTGAGCTCTCCTTGTGGATTCGACTCGTATAGCCCTATGCTACTACGGAGATTTGGAAAGGATACATTGAACATATTGAATACATTTGTGGAGTGATCAAGCACCTAAGGTTGACTCTAAACCTTCTTTCTTTTGTTGAATATCTGTGCAACTTCACACTATACTCCCTTCCCAATCATTCATCCGCTGTAATTTTTCATTTGATTCAAGGAAATTTTACGAGGAAACTTCTCCCACCAAACAAAAGATGGCGACTCTGCTGGGGACTTCTTTCTCTACTGACGAGCAAGTTGTGGCGCAAGGTGACGTCACCTGTATGGGAAAAACGGTCGAATCACTTGTCGTAGAATTCGACCAGGCAAAGTATGAAGAGTTCCTCTCTTCTGGCTCCAGGAGCCCAAAGGCGCGGGTTTACCGCAAAGTCTCTTTGGGGATTTGCTCTCAAGTCCGCTCTAAGATCCTCTCAGACGCGACTGGAGAGAAGGATGTCGTGGCTAATCGCATCATGCGTAACGCCCGCGTCAACGTCTCCCAGGAGACCTGCGTGGTTAACATCCCTGATGTTTAGCCTGTTCATCCTCTTCCTCAGCGCCAGGTTACCGGGGGTTCCCTTCAACCCACACGACGTAACCGGAATGCCGAATGGCGACAGAGGCGGCGTACGCGTCAACTGTAATTTGGGACAACTGTTTGTCCAACAGAGGTAGGACGCGAGGTTCAGACCCGCGTCTCTTCTGAACCATGCCGGACACGTGAAGTCCGCGTTTGGCAACCTAAACGTGAGATTTACCAAGCTCGCATTTCTGAAGCACCGCTTCCCAAAGAGCAACGCGGAGTTCGTGCTCTTTGTCAAACACATGAGGCGCGCGCCGCCTCTATACGCGGGACCCAGCAGCCCTGCGTTTCTCAAGCATCTTTGTCTAGATGCGACAATCGGCAACACGAGAGCCGCGTCTCTTCTCAGCAGAGACGCCAGACTCGCGTTCCAGAGCTGAGACCCAAGTGCTGCGTTCATGAGCCCCGCATCTCAGAACCCTGCGTCTCAGCTGTGCGAGGCAAGGAGAACTCTCGCAAGTTGAAAAGCCCTCGACAATCCGAGGCTAATCTCTTCGATCCCCCTCCCGCGGATCTAAGGGATTATTTGACAAGGAAGAGAAGTGCTAGTCAGATCACTCCATCATGTTGCTGCGAACGGCTTATCACAATGCTCTTTGAGTGCCGTTGCAGTTCACATGCAAGCCTGCAGTCGAAATTTGGACAGCTGACTCTAACTCCCCGATCAGCTAAAAGAAATCGCTCCCACAAGAGGAGGACTTTCTCTAATACTGAATACCCTGAACTCACTGCAAACATGACAAACAGGAGTAGGAGAAAACAACCTGTGGTCAGCTCCGACGAGTCTGACACAGAGCCGAAAGGAGTGTACCGACATACTCGCACTCGGACTGGGGTAATTCCCCCGATCAATTACAGTGCTCTGGCTCGGGGCATTGAAGTAAATGACTCGCATTCCGCCATTGCAGAGTCACAGGCTTCGAACTCTTCCATAGAGAAGGAGGC
>JAVJIF010025289.1:0-35093 GCA_038442645.1 Agave tequilana | reverse complement strand
CCATAAATCCCGCCTAAACATTCGTGAATCAAAATAACAAAAATACCCCATTTTTACTTCTAAACTGCTATAAACTCATCCATAAACAAAAATTACCTTAAATAATTTTCAGTTGAATATATCTACAGTTATAAAATTCGTAATTCTACTACATCGAACAGATAATAGAAAAAAATTGGATAAACATAATGTGAAATAAACAGAACCATGCCTTTTGTAACAGAATTCTCAACGTTTTACAAATTCCGCGATCATAATCGCGGTCATAATATAATAAAACTTTCAATCATTGTGACCATGGTCGCAGACTTAATACAAAATAACTTTCAATTTTAAATGACGACTGCGACACTAGTCGCAATCATAGTAGTATAACAAAACTTTTTTATATCACGCATGACCATAGTCGCATTCCTTATAACATAAAAATAACAGACGAAAACATGTTATCGTACAGCACTGCGACCTCCTTCAGCACTGCGACCAAAATCGTAATCTTTTTTCGCTTACCTTATGTAAAAGATTTTTATAATTTTACAAGGTAGTTTAGCCATGCGACCCTGAGATCAGTTCGCGTATATCACATCTTATAAAATACTATATTAATTATACTGAATTTAATGAAATAATTAATAATCTATCTCCCGTGATACAACAACAGTCTAGAAAAAAGAGATGCACTGATGTTAATCACGATAAAGGAAAGATGTGCACCATACGTAATCTAAAGATATAGGCAAAACATTTTATAACAAGTTTATTTGTACTTCACGTAGTAAACCTCTGGAAAAAAAGGAACTCTTCGGATTCTCCAGCCATAACTCTTCAATTAAATATTTAATTTTTTTACCACTTCTAACCATACTCAACCGTCACCTATAACAATTATTATTACTATTCATGTTCTTTCACATTATTGACCTTTATATAGTGCTTGTAACTAATATATTATCTCATATCTAAAAACTATATTTTGCTCCTTTTCAATTTGATTTCAAAAACTTCCAGAAAAATAATTCATTATTGAATCATGTCTTCCCCATCTCTTCCTCTGAACACTCAAAATTCAACTTTAATCAATCCCCCACCGGTCATCTTTCTTCAGGGTATTCTAATGAATCTGATACCAGTCTGGACTTCACTCCTTTTGACTATCTCACTACATCAAATAATATTTTAACTCATCCTCCTATTCATGATGATGATGAAGTTTTCATGTGGGTTAGTGAGGAGGACATTATTCCTCGACCACTTGACGGAAGCATGCTTGATGAATGCATGTCCTCTGATGCTATAGGCTCGCTTTCTCGCAACGGATCGGACGAAAAGTTTGATAGAGACGATCCATTCTGAGAGTTTATCGATGAACCAAAAAAACCTCAAAAATAGGAAGATGATGAGGAAATAAGTGATGAACAGGAAGACCAGGAGAATGAAGAAGACGAATCTGCTTATGATGGTGATGATGACGAGGATTAGGATTTCCTGATCTTCTGATATTCAACGTTATTTTGTCTTCTCTTAATAGCTTTTAATGCTCTTTTTTTAAGGTCTCTTTCTCACCATATTATGTTATAAATAAAATTTACTTCTATCTGTAAAATAATCTTTCACATTTTTAAAAAATACATATAAAGTATACTATATAGGTATTAATTCTGCATCTTATCTGAGATAATGGTCGCAGTACTCATATTATAATTACATATGAAACTGCGACCACGGTCGCTGTCCAGTCATAAACAGTTTGATCGTTTTGCATTCAATAAAGTTATAAACAGCTACCATGGTCGCAGTCCAAAAATAAATTATATGAACAGATAATACTGCGAACATCATCGCAATCCTCTCAAATCAGTATATTTCACTGTATATCACAAATTAAAAAATTGCGACTGTTGTTCTTAAACACTGCGACCATAGTCGCAATCCTACTTCGCATGTAATAAGTTACAGTGAAGATCAAACATATAAAACCATACGTAAACTACGACTATACTATCAGTCCTTAGACACCGTTATTACATATAACTTAGCAAAAAAACTTACCCAAAAAAAATGCTGTCCTGAGTACTGCGACCATAGTCGCAGTACCACGACTTGCTCTCGTTAAGCACTGCGATCATAGTCGCAGTCCTTGTCCGAATTCAATATGTAAAAAATAATAATTGCGAAAAAAAAGTAAACTGCGACTATATTAAAAAATCATTAAATTTCAAATCAGATAACAAAAAAAATAATAAAGAAGCATTCAAATTAGTTTCGTGATTTGATAAAAAAATGGTTTACAGTTTGGCCGCAGTTATAAAAAATAATTGTGATAAAATTGAGTAACGTCAGAAAATATAAAAATATAATAAATTATACAGATCTACTGTCTTTTACAGCAGGGCTATTTAGTAATTTCAACTATTTCGATAGGCGGGCCGTCCTTTCTAATGTGGCTAATAATGTGCCACGTCACCGCCGGCTGAGAGGGTCTCTCAGCCGTCGGCTGATATACATATCTCTCTCTCTCTCTCTCTCTATATATAGTGAGTTGATCCCCTAAGAACGGTTCTCACGAATTCATGTGAGAACTTTCACGTAGGCCGTCGGATCTGATAGAGATCTAGTTTTATTTGATTTGATCTATCAGATCCGACGACCCACGTGAAAGTTCTCACAGAAATCCGTGAGAACCGTTCTCAGAGGATCAGCTCCCTATATATAGTGAGTTGATCCCCTAAGAACGGTTCTCACGAATTCATGTGAGAACTTTCACGTAGGCCGTCGGATCTGATAGAGATCTAGTTTTATTTGATTTGATCTATCAGATCCGACGACCCACGTGAAAGTTCTCACAGAAATCCGTGAGAACCGTTCTCAGAGGATCAGCTCCCTATATATATATATCCCAAGAAGTAAGATCCTTTGGTATTTTTTTTGGCGGTGGGATGTATTCGGGTTTCTAAAGGGTCTATTAATATACGAATGGGCTTGGGCCTGCGCTCTATAGTGGGCCGAGCATGACTGGAGTAGTAATCTTCTTTTACTATCATATTATTAGCAGGCATGGTAGCTTGGCCTAGACATATTTACGAGTTCCATCGAGTATAGCTCGATTACATTTCCATCCGCTGTTAACTACAGAAACTAATAACTGGAAAAATACAGTTAGCTCACAGAAAAGTTTATCTCAATTTACCCAGACAAAATTAGCGTACCTTGAGATCAATTTTCTCTGTCCTCTCCTCTTCGTTGTTCAGCCGAACACAAAAACAATCACGCGGAGCGAAATTAATTCCTCCTCTTGTAAAGTCTGCACATTCATCACATCCGTAATTTGGTTGCTCTTCTATCGAAGTTGCATATTTTATCTCATGGTGATTAGGATTTTCTTCAGAATATAAGAATCAATATGTAATAACTGCGCTTTTTTTTCTATAGAAAGATGTAGATGAAGAATTGAGAAGGGGGAGAGATCATAATCTAACGTGTTTTTCAAAGAAAATGTTGATGAAGCTCATAGAGATATGTTCAGATTCGACATGCACGCACACAGCCCCGACCAAGCGCCACGTATATGCTCCCCGCTGCATGGAGCCATGCGCCTACTTCCAAATCATTAGGTGCACGCCGGAGTTAATTAAGTAGTCAAAACCACTCACCAGCCTGATTCCGCCAAAAAACCTAGTGCGCCACTACGTGGCAATGCAAGCTCCCCCGCTTATTTTCCACCACCCAATTCTCTGCCAAAAACACAGCACGCAGAGAATCCCTTTGCTGTGTTAGCTGTGCTTTCCAGACTCTTCCAAACTCTTATCTCTTTTCATGCCCTTCTCACATGGTCATAGTCATCATGTACCTCTCTGTTTCAATGCCTCACAGTGTCTATATATACCCTCGCATTGCCAACTGACTTCATCACTGAGAAGCTTGAAGCAATAGTAGTAGACTAGCTAGCTAAGAAAGTAAAAATGACAAGCTTTAAGGCTTTCACTGGGGCTCTACTACTGGTGTCCCTATTCTTGGCCCTTGTTGCGACGGAGGGCCGGCCAATGAGGAAGGACTTGGGCCTAGGCCTTGGTGGAGGCGCTGGTCTGGGTCTTGGCCTCGGTCTTGGGCTCGGTGGAGGTGGAGGTGGTTCTGCTTCAGGCTCAGGGTCGGGCTCCGGATCAGGATCAACATCTGTTTCTGGTTCTGGTTCTGGTTCGGGCTCGGGCTCTGGTTCTGGTCGGGTGCAGGCTCTGGCACAGGGTCTGGTTCAGGTTCTGGCTTTGGTCAGGGTTCAGGTAGGGGAAGTGGACGCGGGTCTGGTTCTGGTTCAGGTTATGGTGAGGGCGAGGGCCATGGTTCTGGTAACGGGTCTGGTTTTGGTTCGGGGTACGGTGAGGGCGAGGGCCATGGTTCTGGTAACGGGTCTGGTTTTGGATCCGGTTATGGCGAGGGCCACGGATATGGTGAGGGGCATGGCTTTGGAAACGGGTCTGGTTCGGGTGAAGGGTATGGGCGCGGGTCTGGCTTTGGCTCGGGTGAGGGATACGGTGAAGGATACGGGCATGGTTACGGGTCTGGCTCCGGTAACGGCGGGCGCCACTGATGAGACGGTTTCATGCATGCATGTCATGGCAACGTACGTATTCTGGTAGGTCTCCGATGCTTCCTTGTTCGATGAATAAACTGAATGTTGTTCCTTCTCCAATGTTTTCTTTTCTTTATTTTTTTTATTTTTATTTTCTTCCCGGCCTCTTTCTTCTTTATTTTATGCTAGCATGCAGCGGATGTAAGGTTTGTGATGTTGTGAACCATGAAGTTCACGTGCATTGTACTTTAATGTTGTATTCCGATCAATGGAATTGAGATGTATGTTTCTTATTTCTCATTACAATTTTTTCATGAGAACAGTTACTTTTTCCAATTTTTGATATAAAGGTTAGGTGATCATGGACATAATGCCTGGATTTGCATCATAAAGAAAGTCTTAGTTTCAAAGACTAAAATCTCTATTCAAAAAATAATAATAATAATGATAAATGGTCTACTTTGCAGAACTATAAATAGACACAAGAGAATAATATATACAGAGACGGAGTCAGGGGCAAATGCCCCTCGGCGCCGTCTAAAGAGGCTTTGGCCTCGGTAATTTGTGTCCCCCAGCAGGAACTTGAGGCCTGATGAGGACCCGTGGCTCTCGTGCCGCCAGCGCGAATCAGTGGCTACTTGGAGGGCGGCTGCCGCAGCTGCGCCAAGGAGGCAGAAGCACCTGGACTAGCTGACGGAGCAGATCGGAGCAGATTCTTGTAAATTATATATTTTATAAACTAATGCCTTTTCTGTTAAATTGCATAAAACCTTCTGCAATTTATTTCGAAGAAAAAACCCTCCTTCATTTATTGCCGGTGTTTCACTCAGTTTTAATTCCAACACTACAAATTAAATATTTAAGCTTACATCTGCTTTCACAACGGTAAAAGGAAAATCTATCATCTTTTCGATACATAACACCAACTGATCAAAGCTCTTATCATGTGCGTATTCTCCGACATATAAGCATATGTTAAATAATAAATAAGAATTAAGATTTAGAATGAAAGAAGAATTAAAATAAGAGACGGGATGAGGTTTTTTTTTTAATTGAGTCGACTAGAATAGCAAAATAAGAGGTAGTAAGTTTTGGTGAAGGAGAATTAATAATATCGACTAATTTTAGTTTGCTAATTGTACTGGACTCAAGAGAACATATACATAATCTTGCATTGCGAACCAGAACCGCTTAAGGTAGCACTAAACATTTACTCTCCTTCTTTTTTCTTTTTTTTTAAAAGGGAAAATTGTTTTTAGGTTCTTAGAGAGTTTGACTTGAGTCAAAAACTCCACGGAAAAAAATGGTGTTAAAAAGTCTCTCAATACAGGATTTATGTGGCGCCCTGATCCCGGGGTACGGAAACGTCACTGCGACGTATATACGCAGGTCGAAAATACCCTCACGTATATACGCTAAGTATCAGTACAGGTAAGAATCAGAGTGCGGAAGTACGGTGATAATATACATTCCAACAGAAAAGTACAAGTACATGGTTATCACAGAGAGTGATACAATATTATAGGAATATTACATCATCAGAAAATATAAAAGTATAATAAACGGAGAGATATACATAACAAAAGCTGAGAGATGCTCACGAGCAGCAAGAGAGGTCTCAAGAGCCAATCAGGAGAAGAGCTGGGAGGAAAATCTACGGCGATGTCCAAGCTTCTACTGCGCTCCGATCACCACGGAAGGATCCGCTGTGCACTCTGATCAGCTACAGCAACCACCATGGTTCAGACCCCAGGATTTGAACATGAAGATTTAGGGTTGTTAGATGCAACCCGCGAGTACATATGATAAAGCCAAGTGGCGTGCATATCAGGCACATGTGTACAGGAAAGGTGTGTCATGAATATAAGCACATATGAGCATGAAATGATACAGTAAGTAAAATAACTATAGGAAAACCAGTTATACAAGCCCACATTACCGATCTGTGAGATTAGTACGTCGAAAGAATAATCCAAATAAGGAAACTCTCATATATATACCCTACACCTCACGTCACTCTAATCTGAGTTTATTTAACCTGAGTTTACCTTCACAGTATGGAAACCCGAAAATAAGCAATCAAATAATCCAACAAAGTAGCACAGGTATAATGTGTAGTGGTGAGTAGGATAATATATTGTATCACAGGTCTACCAAGTAAAGATCAAGTGTATAGCTAGTCAGATATCAGGAGCATGTGATTATTATGTTATTAAGACTCATCTGATTTGTATACATCTATATGTGTCCCATTCCACATACCTCAGAATACATACCGGAGAGTAAATTATTGAAAACTGATGGGGATCGACGAACCATGCTTAGAATGGGTCCCGTATATGCCTGGGCCAACGGTCAAGGAGTATTCGGTACTAAGCCGGAATGTACCGCTATGTACCGGGACTTATTATACGCCCGAACATGAATAGGATGTCACTACTCCACAGGAATAGGCCCAGGGCTTAAGGCACAACCGGCAGGCAGGGGAGTGTGGTGCCAGTACACCCCACGGAAACACCTGGTGGCCTCCAGGTCAAATCCAAGTATATGGTCGTGCAACACTATAAGATCATTATAAACATGGAGACTATATCAGTACTCATCAGTTTCCCCTATCCCGGTGTAAGTTTTCTAATTATTGCAGTTTTCTAATTATTGCAATTGTTCAGTGATAATGCCCACAGGGTATTCACAGTAATCCTATATTCATGGTTATCCAATTATGGGGATCAACTGGAGTATAGTATCAGGAGTCCCCTTTTTCGGGGGTTCAGGAATACAGAAGTTCAGGAGCACAGGAATTCGGAGTACCAAATGTCTAGTAACAAGATAATAATCATGCTAAGTCCACGTAAAGTGATAATCATGAATATACAAGATAATACATGTGTCAGGTGTAATAGTATCCAGTCAGGTGTCACAATATTGATCAAATGTACTAGTACCAGTGATAGCATGTCAAGTGAGTGATAGTATGTCAATTATCAAGTGTCACATATCAAGTGTCAAGTATCAGGTGTTAAGTGATAACATGTTAAGTACCGGTGTCAGATATCAAGTGTCAGGTATCAGGTATCAAGTGTAACATATCAGTGCCGGTGTCAGATATCAAGTGTCAGAGATCAGGTGTCAATTGTAACATATCAGTGTCAGTGTTAGATATCAAGTGCCAGAGATCAGATACCAAGATAACATATCAAGTGCCGGTGTCAAATATCAAGTGCCAGAGTTTAGGTGTCATGTATAACATATCAAGTGTCGGTGTCAGATATCAAGTGTCATGTATCAAGTGTCAAGTGATAACATGGCAAGTACCGGTGTCAGTTATCAAGTGTTAAGTGTCAGGTGTCAAGTGTAACATGTCTAGTGCCGGCATCATATATTAACTCATATAGCGATGTATCATGTACTAAAAGCCATAGTAACAATTATTAGACATGTAACGGTAGTAACAAGACATCAATATATCATGCAATAGATGTTAAAATAGCAATCACTAGATATGAAACAATGATAGCAAAGTACGAAGCGACACAGAAAATGTACTCACTTAAAATCACCGAAAAATGCCGAAAAATCTCGTAACACCATAAAAACATTCATGCCACTAATCCATATATTAAAATATTTAAATATAATTCTAAAATATATATATATAATTATTAATAATTTTTAAAGAGAGTTAGAGAGAGAAAGAGAGGAGAGAGAAAGAGAGGACTAGTTAAAGAGAGAGAGGCTATAAGAGAGAGAGCTAGAGAGAAGGGGGTTTTATGCATACTGGTGTAACACCCCGCTCCCGGAATACGTACTTAGTTGCATATTCAGATTTCTCGATCGTATTTTTTTGATTTACTTCCTGTATTTTCTTTGTATTATGAATTGTTTATATGATCGTTTTACCTTGGACCCGGATTCGTGGACTCGGATTCTGCCCTAGTCTGAACCGGGGACCCGATCTCAGGTTATTGCTCGATTTAGTCTTTCTAGTATTCAGATTTGACCGATTTCAGTTTCAAACATCATTTTTCAATATTTTAGATTTTTTCATGATTTTCTGAAATTTTTCAGAATTAAATTGAAAATCTTAAAAACCGGTGTCGACCAGTACCACTGACCGATTCTCGAATTTTTAATTACAAACGGAGTAGAATTTCTAGAAACGGCTTTCACATTATTTCTTAAAATCACATTTTCTATCTAAATACTTTTTCTGGGATTTTTCTGAATTTATCAAAATCCGGCCAACCCGGTGTAGACCGATATTGATGGTTGACTTTAGGATTTTTATTTTGAAAATGGGATTAAATTTCTAAAAAACGATTTCACCAAAAATCTTTATATAATAATTATTATATTTGAGAATTTTTGGAAAGCTTTCCAAGCTACTTAAATTTTTGGACTTTTCTGGAGTTTTCGGTGTTTTCCCATATACCGGAATTCTATCCAGATATTTTATTTCCTCTTTTCTCTATTTTCTCTCTCCTCGCTAGATGTGAGTTCCACCTAATCTGGATTCAACATTTAATGCAGAGATCCTCTCCACACTGCATTTAATGCTATGCCCTGCAACTTGTCACCATGACTTTTTGTCTTTTTCACCAAACACAACTTTCGCATTTTCCTGGACGCGGCTTTTATCTCCGCGTCTAGCTTGTTTGCCCAGACGCTGATTTCATTTCATGGGGACGCAACCATTTAGGGGAGACGCAAGTTTCATTAAATCCAAAGCATTCCAATGGCAACATTATAATAATATTTTCCCCCTTATATAACCACCCCCCTTTTTTTCTTTCCTTCTCTTTCATTTCTTCTTATTTCTTCTTCCAGCAAGCTGCAAACGAAACCAGCAGCAAAGGCAGCGCCTTGCCCTCCTTGGCCACCATTTTTGGCCACCTACTCTTCCCTTTTTCACTCTCCATCATCCCCCATCTCCTTCTCCATTTTACCAAGTTCAAGCAACCCATTTCCACCACCCCTCTCCTCCTTCTTTTTCTCCTTCTTCACCAAGAAACCCATTATCACCATTATCTTCTTCCTCATTTCCACCACTATCTATACCACCTTGGCCACCACCAACCACGCCATCTTCCTCTCCTCGGCGTGCTCTTTCCAACGGACCTACTCGTCGCTCTCCGAAACACCATTTCCAAAACTCCAATTTTTTCATTTTAACTACACTTGCACCCCTCCACATATTGCTTTGCCCACCCATCTCCGGCCACTTCCGGCCATCTCCGGCCACCTCCGGCCGCCGCCGGTGACCGCCGGCCAAGCCGTGACCGGCTGTCCCCTCTCCCTTTCCCTCTTCCTTCTTTCTTTCTTTCCTTTCTTTTCCTTTCCTTTCCTTTTCCTTTTCCTTTTCCTTTTCTTCCCTGTTTTTCCCCTCATTTCTTGCGTCTCCCACTTCTCCCTCATTTCCTGAGTCTCCCCTTTTTCCCTGTCTCCCCCTTTCTCTTGTTGTGTGATTACTAGACGCGGATTTCACCCCCCTGCGTCCAAGTAATTATTTAACGCGACCTTGGCGTTCTTATATCAACGCGACGCGGAGTTCATGCTCGCGTCTGCGTTCTCCTCGTGTCCTTGCTTGAACGCAGTTCTCGAACCCCGCGTTTGTGACATCTCCGCAACGCGGCTCCCGCGTCTGCGATTCCCGCGTCTTCATTCTCTCTCCTCTTCTGCATAATACGATCTTTACTTTATTGAACGCGTTTACACGTTGATTTCCTGGATTCCGGAGATCGGGGATTTCACAGTATTTTTCGTATTTAGGCAAGTGTCCTCGCCTCCATTCGATTTTTCCCTTTTATCGGATCGACTTGTATTTGCATTATGTATCACTTGACTATTGATGTGTTATCATTTACCATGCTACTACTGGATACCTGCTTCTGTTATGTTATCTCTTATCACTTGTTCCTTGTTATGACATGACTTACTACCTGTCACTTGCCTGATCACTTGTCATTGGCATGTTGAGACCTTATACCTGTTATGATTAACTCTCTATCCATGATTATCACATTACGGGAATGTAGTACTTGATCTCTTGTCATGAACTCCCATTATGCTTGTTATGTACTCCTGTTATGACCAGTTATGATCCTACTCATTCCTGTAATCTGATAATTATGTTAATAAACCATAAAAAGGATAACTTGCACGGGGAATGGGAGGAAGTGATGGATGCCGGTATGATGCCTTACTTATAGTAATGGAATATAAAACTGACGATTCGTGTTAGGGGGATATCATTGCAGTAACGTCTTTGTACCTGCGGGATCGGGGCTTTACAGCGCCACACCTCACGGTCGAGTGGGCATGGTCCCAGGCGCCATCCCTCTCTCTTTTGGATCGCTCCTCCCTCTCATCTCTGCTCTCTCTTCTTCTCCCTCTCTCAGTTTCTCTTTCAGTCCTTCCTCTCTCTCAGTCTCTCCTCTCTCTGCGCCCCCGTCTCCTCTCCGAGTCTCTCTTCTCTCCGAGTCTCTTTCTCTCTCTTCACTGCCTCTCTTCCCCTCTTCTCTCTGTGTCGCTCTCTCTTCTTCTTTCCTTCTTCATTATCTCTCTCTCCCACTCTCCTCTGTGTTTCCTTCTCTCCTCTCTCTGGCTCACCCTCTGTCTCTCTCTTCCCCCATTTCTTTCTCTTTCTCCTCTATCTCTCTCTCTGTGTGTGGGGTTTGAGCCATGCCCGTGCATCTACCTGATGGTGGATAGGCGAGTACCCTCCTTTTTACATGGGATGTTGTAGTAATCACTGCGTGAAATTGCGTCTTGGCCATGTGTTTATTCCAGTTAAGTGGTTGTATATGTGTGGTAGTAAGGTTATGAAGTATTTAGGAGTTTGTGCATGTATCATGTATTGAACACTGTATATTGGATTGTATTCTTGTATTGTATGTGGCCGAGTGTCTAGGACTACGAATGCTTGTACTAGTATAGTTTACTTCTTGTACTTATATCCTAGCCGTGACATTGCTTTATTACTGCTTTATACCATGCATGGCCGACCCTTCGTGGTCATTTAATCTTCGGGCTCTCTACTCGGCTTCCGGTCCCTTCAGCCTCCGGGCTCTACACTTAGCCTCAGGGCTTCACCACACTGTTGATAGCCTAGTTATTACCATACTTTTATGTATGCTCATATGGTACTAACATCTTCTGCTGGTACCTCCATGGCCTTCAGGCTCCATCAACCCTTTAGGCTCTCTACCACTTCTTGGACTACCTAATGGGTACCATTCTATGCACCCTTTGGATTTCATGGTAGTTTCTAGGCGCGCGCTGTCTCTCTTATGCCCACTCTCCAAAAGGAAGTACACTTAGACTCTCTGGGTCTCTCAGCTTCGCATGGTAAGCGAGCCTAGCGCCTAGCGCTTTGCTGCTAACTCCGTCTGAGTGTTTATTAAGCCGTGAGCGTGGCTTCGTCACGGGTGATGCGGAGCAGTTTACCCGTAACCACACGCGTGCATTAGCTGTGCCGCGAGCGGTAACCATGCCGAGCATGATGGTATTTAGTGATGTACGCTAGCTTCGCTCTAGCTTGCTTAGCTCCGCTTGATTGTGCGCTCTATTGTCTAATCATTAATATTGCTATGTGCCATGATACACTCTCACTTTTTCCCTCTTCACATAGCTATTTAATAACTTATATATATTTATCTATATTATGGTTGTGAAGAGTTTGAAATGTTTGAATATATGTTTTCCTATATCAAGTTACCTGATCTGCCAATTATCTATATCATATCGCTTGACCTACTACTATCTGACACTCTGACATCCGACATTTGACTTCGTATCGTTGTATTCTTTAGTATTTCATATGTGTCACTTGTATCCCATACTTTACATTGATGAGACACCAACTGGTTATCCATTTTCCTTCCTGCTCCTGTTATAGAGCAGAGACTATGATCATGTATTCTCATATCAATAGATACTCTGAAACTATGTACTCTTGGACCCTTGTCTCTCTGGTACCGTGCTCTTCCTTCTTGTGATTGTCTAATATTATAATAAATAACTTGCATCGGGTTGGGAGAAACTGATGGGTCCTAATTAGTTCCATATTTATGATGGCCTTATTGTGTCATGCGTGGTCGCTTTCTTTTGGATCATCTGGCAGCCATCAGAGATTTCGTTGGGTGTACTGGCAGCGCTACTCCCTTTTCATGTTGTTCTTCCTACTCGGGTATGCTCAAGTTCTAGGTCTATTCCTATGAGGTCCGCAATACTCTCCTTCTCTCTCTCCTGCTTGGGCGATCAGTAAGTCCTGATTCCTAGCGAAGTATTTCCGGCTCAGTACCAGATACCCCTGTGGTCGTTATCCCGGGCAAGTACGGGACCCATTATAAGCATGATTCATCGAACTCCATCAGTTTTCAAATAATTGGCTCTATAAGTTATAAGCGGAAGTATGTGGAATGAGATGCATATTAAGCCTATAACTTAGGCGGCCCCAATAATAATAACAATAAACTAATGCACAGTGTTTTATGGGATTTTGTGTCACTTTGCAAAAAGAGTGGTATACATTCGGGTTACGATGACATGGGACAAAGGTATATAGATGACGGTTTTCTTGTTTGGATTATTCCCTCGGTACTAGTCTCATGAAGCCATAACCTAGGTTGTACCACTGGTTTTGCTGTATTCGCTTTTGTCAGGTTTTAAATTGGATTTCAGGTTTTATTAATTATTATTATTATACTATATATATATATATATATATATATATATATATATATATATATATATATATATATATATATATATATATATATATATATATATATATATATATATATCTTGATTTACCACTTGTGTGCTACTCTACTGGTCCACTGTTGTTTCATTCTATGCACTGCCTGGCTCTTGTTATGTTATACTTGAGCTAATGTATGGATCCCCTGGATTGCTTACTCCTACTCTAGTATTGATTCTACAATTACAAATTCTATATGCATCCTTGCATTAATATATTTGGTCACCGGACTTGCTTGGCCCCGGTTTTACTTTGCTTCTCTATTTACTATTTACATTATTGTTTATCGCTTACCTACTTGACTTAAGTAAATTATATACCATTCAGTACATGTTATGTTGTTCTTTATACTGTATTTGGATTCAAATGAGGTTATATGAACTCAGGATACGTTGATGTGAGATATAGGGTATATATATGAGGGTTTCCTTGTTTGGATTATTCCTTTGATGTACTAACCTCACAGATCTGTAATTGAGCTTATATAACTGGTTTTGCCCACAGTGCTTTACTTTATGCCTCTGTACATGCTTGCGTGTGCATGTTTTCATGACACGATTTTCTATTCATGCCTACTTGATTCGGATTTATCGATATACATGTGCTTATTTATGCACACCACTTGGCACTCATCTTGCCACTTGTTGGGGAGTTCTGATTCTCCTGAACCTGCATGTTCAGATCTTGGAGCTTGGAGCTCGTGGATTCTCCCTATTGCTAATCTGAGTGGTGCAGCTATAGCGTGGATCATCTGTAGACCATCCGGATTCTCCTTCTTTCAGTCCTCTCCTACTCAATCTTTGAGATTCTTTTTGACTGCTCGTAAGCATTACTAATTCTTATACATTGTATATCCTTTGTAAATCATACATTTGCGCAATGGTGATATAATATTCATGTAATATTGGATCATGCCCTATGATAACAGTTAATTTTACTATTTTATTAGAATGTATATTACCATCATACTTTCGTACTCTGATCTTTCATGTACTGATGCTCAGCGTATATACGTGAGGCTATTTTCGACCTACGTATATATATATCGTGGTAGCGTTTTCATATCCGTGGGATCGGGACGTTACATGATGGTATCAAACCCTAGGCTCTTACATCTTCAGTACAACCAGTTGGCAAATTATTGTGATATTAAATTGCAACTGGAATGCAGGTCTTAGCTATACATTCCCCTCTCAAGTACAAGTTATCTATTCCTTCCCGATATTCTTTCTTAAGCCTTGAAGCTCTTCCATATGTTCATTTTTCAGTTTCCCGCTATTCTTAGACCAACTCAAACATGGAAAGACGTGAAAATCATGACAGTTCGGGCTCTTCTCAGGGTAGACCTAGTTGGAGGAATGATGATCAGATGAAAGTCATGCAGGATATAATGAAGGACCAATAAAAGCAGACAGATATCTTACACTAGGGTCTGTTGATGACATCACATGGACGAAGACCAGGAAATGTGTCTGACTTTAGAAGGATGCAACTGGCTGTGTTATCTGGAACTGAAAGACCATTAGATGCGGAGGAATGGTTAGTCGACACAACTAATCTCCTGAAGGCAGCTCAAATCCTAGGTGAGAACCAAGTAAAAGTGACTAAGATACAACTAAGGGATGCGACAAGAACTTGGTAGTTAGCAAAAGAAGCAAGACTAGAGAAACCCATTACTTGGGACCAGTTCTCGGAGAGCTTCTACGAGAGGTTCTCCCTAAAGATAGTACAGAAAGAGATAAAAGAACAATTTATCAGATTATAGCAGAGGGATCGGACTGTAGACAAGTATGCCACAGAATTCCTAAGACTAAGACGGTTTGCACAGTACATGGTGGCTGACAAGGAGACCGAGCAAGTAGATTCCAGCAAGGCTTAAGGATGAAGATCCAGATATTTCTTATACCCCAGCAGGTCAAGACCTATTCTCAGATTCTCACCATCGCTCATGAGGTAGAATGGGATTTGGAGATGAAACGCTAGGAGAAAATGAAGAAGAAGACATCAAAGAGACCCTTTCAGACGATGGATAGTGGAGATGTGATTAGTCTCTAAAACTGCATATTTCATACTACATCTTTACATTTATTTAATATTAAATTCTGCTAATAACATCTCTCTTGCATGTTTCTAGGACATGGTGTGTAATGAAGAAGAAGACGCTAAATCACCATTTAATGGGTGATTAAAGGCCTATAATATAGTCATTGACTTTGGAGAGCTGATTCATCAAAACCAAGGGCCCAAAACTAGAAACCGGAGCCTGCTAACAACAGGGGACAGACGAGATAGCACGCGGCCTGAAGCGCCGCGTGCGGCTCTAGAAGAGCCACAAAAATGCGGCAAAGACTGTGCCCATACTTTGGGCCAGGGTTTGCCCCCTGGTTCCGTCGTGCCCGTCCGTCGTGCCCTGGTTTGCCCCTGGTCCCCCTTTCCCCTGGTGCCTATAAATACCCCTGGGGTTCTCCTTCAGCAAGATATGTAATGTCTTAGGGTAGTTTTCATCTCCATTTTATAGTTTTGGGGTGTTTAGCTTTGGTTAGTTCTTCTTATTCCTTTGTATTTTTCATTTCTTATAGATCTTGTAATAGGGAGAGAGAGTGGAACATGTTGGGAAGCAAGAGTGCTTGTAATAGAAGGTGACAATCTATGAAAGGTGTTCTCTTACCTTATCTTTGTTTTCTTCTCTCTAACTCTTTTTACATGTTTAGCTAATATTTTCTCTCATGGCAACTAACTACTAACCACTAACTAGTCTAACTTCTTATTTGATAATCCATATGAATCTAATAGCCTCTACTTGGCCTTACTCTTACAAGAGCCATTGATGGCTCATGATGATGGATCTAACACTCTAACATCTAAATCTCTAACAATCTAACATTACTTTATTTCATGCTTGCTCTTATTGGGTTTTGATGATTTAAGTGTAACTTGCACTTGTTGGTTGAATTTGGATGTGAAAGTTAACATATGAGCCATGCTTTGTAATGCTCTTCAACCAATGACTAGTGATGGCCAATGATACATGTGAAGCAACTATCACTAAGAGGTTAGCATGTTGGTGGAGCCATGGGTTTTCTTTTTCACTTTGTTTTAGAAATATCTCAAAAATCATAACATTTTATCATCTATGTTCTCACTTCTTCGTGTTTCAACGTACTTCTCTTTTCATTCTTTATTTTCTTTTCTTTTCATTCTTTCAAACATTGAAGAACTGTTAACATACAAGTGAACATACCGTGTAAGCTTTTATTGCCTCCATCCTTGTGAATTCGACTCGTTCTAGCCTCTATGCTATAACGGAAGTATTGAGGAAGCCAAAGCACACACACTTTAAATCTTGATTTCAAAACATACACTTTTTGTGCGCGATTTTCCCTCAATCAAGATGCAGTCAAACCCCTGAATACCCCACACCATAGCGACCACTCCGACCTCACCCTCAGCAGATGGTATGTAGATGCTGCTTGCAGCATGGACACTTGCAACGTAACTTTCGAAAGGTTAATGGATTGTGTCTGGCATGTGGGCTTGGTAATCACTCTATAAGAGATTGTCCGTCCTAGAGAATATAAGATGACACCCCAGCACTTCCAGCATCTTCAGTGTGAAGAACAGATAAAGGAAGCAGGCTGGTAAACAAAAATTGACCGCAGAAGAATCCAGAAAAATGGATGGAGTGGGAACAGAAAGTGGAGCCCGATGGATCGGTAACCCAAAAGGTGTCAACTACAACCATTTTCCCATTTTGTCGTGTTTTGAGTTGGAAATCTCCATACTTGTTTTCACTTTATCGTACTATTATCATCAATCTCAGTTTTCTATGTTCTTCTTCCTTTTGTCATGTTATCCATGTCCCTTTCGTGTTCATCTCTTCCCCTTATTAAAAATTTGAAGACGAAATTTTTGTAAGGAAGATGATATGTAACACCCCGCTCTCGGAATACTTACCCAGATACATGTCTTGATTTTTTGCTCTTTTTTCTATTATCTCCGTATTTAATTTTCTTATGTTATTATTTTAATTAATGATATTTGATATCAGAGCCGTGTTTGTGGGCCCAGTGCTAGCCTGAGTCTGATCCAGGGACCCTATTTCTTTTATTCTGTGGTTTTGCTTGATTTGACCTTCCTAGTAGTTTAGGTTTAGCATGTTTTAGTTTTAAATATTATCTTTTAATATTTTGAATTTTTTAGATTTTCTGAAATTTTTCTGATTTAGTTTGCAAATTTTCTAAAATCGGTAGCGACCAGTATCGTTGATCGATTCTCGGATTTCAAATTTGTAAATAGAGATAATTTTATGAAAACTGCTTTCACATTGTTCTTTAGAATCTTATTTTCTATTTTAACTCATTTTTGTGAATTTTTCTAAATTTATCAAATTTTGGCTGAAGTGGTGACGACCGGTGTCGTTGATTGATTCCAGAAATTTTCATTTGCAAACCAAGTTGAATTTCTTGATTCTGATTCCATATTGTTCCTCAGTATTACATTTTCTAGTTTAAAATTTTTGGGGATTTTTCTAAATTAGTTATATTTGCCTGAATATAATATTATATTATTTTTTCCAATTTTTCCTCCTCCCTTTTCCTATTCCTTCCCTTTTCTTTTCTTTCTCTTTCCTTTTTCTTTTCCTCTGCGCCACGCCTGTGCCCGCACCGCGCCGCGCCCGTGCCTCTTTCCCCTAAAATATCTCCTCTTCTCTCTCCCTCTTATTCTCACACTCTCACTCTCTCCCCTCACTCCCCTCTCTATCTCAAACCCCCTCTTCTCCTTCCCCGGCCAGATCCAGCATAGTGCCCTGATTGTAACTCAATTTTGCATATTTTACCATATCATTCCCATGCATTTTTGCAAATAAAAGTATGATTTTTACTCATCTTCTCTATATTTTTACAGGTCCACATTCAAATGGAGAAAAAGCCCAAAATCTCTTTAATTAGCAATAATTAAAGAGATTAATTCAAAAAGCCCAAAAGAGCCCAAATTTAAATCCAGAATCCAGAGAGATCCGCGTGCCAACTCAACATTCTAGAAGGCCACGTGGATAACAACCTCACAACAAACTCACAACAAGAAGCAGTTGCCCAACAACCTCCAAGTTGCCGCAAAATCCGGGATTTTCCCGCCATTTTGAGGCAAGGATAAGGCAGTTGAGTCCCAGATTTTGCGCCAACAAACTGGGTTCTGGATCCTTCTCCTGAGGCCTATAAATACTTCACTTGGACCTGCGAGCAAAGATAGAACAGAGAAGAGAGGAGAAATTAGGAGAAAGTCTTGTATTTTGTTTTAGTATTCTCTAGGTTTTATTCTCCCTCTTCTTTCTCCCTAGAAATTCTGCAAAAGAGAGTTGTAAGAGAGAGAAAGCTTGTGTACACCAAGGAGTGACAACTTGTGAAGTAAGGATTGATCCATTCTCTTCTTCTCTACTTGAGCATTTTCTAGTAACTCTTACTTTCTTTACTTCTAGTTTTACTTTACTTGCATTTTATTCATGCTTTGCTTTTCTTTTGTAATATCTAGTAGCTAATTCTTTCTTCTCATGGCTAGATAACCTCTAACCTTACTAACTACTAACTCATGGGTGATTGCTATCTTTAATCTTGCAAGTTGGATGGTCTTCTCTTCTCCGATGGGTTAAACCCCCCGTCATCCAAGTGAGAAAGTAATTAGATCAACACGCAAGACGAATGTATGCCGATGAATCATCATGAGGCTTTATTTCCATCATGCACAAAGCCACCGGTTCTTTCATTTCTTTTTCCACAATTCTTTTATTCTTTTAAAACAAAGAAGAATCTTCGTTTTCTATCTTCACTACCAACCGTAACGCTCCATCGCAAGCTCTCCCTGAGAATCGACTCGCTATAGCCTTGCTATAACGGAGATTGGAAAGGGTATATTAATTATATCAAATACATTGTGAGTTGATCAAGCACAAAGGTTGATTCTAAACCTTTCCTCTTTTACTTGTGCAAAAACTTCACACTATTCTTTCCTAATCAAATTTTTGGCGCCGTTGCCGGGGAGAGCAACGGTTTTTGGTTTAAAATGAAGAACTAAACGAATCTTCTTCTCTGTTGTAGATTACAGGTTGAAGAAACAGGAAATCTTGCATTGCAGAAACATATAAGTGGACCTGGGCCTCTGCTCTTGAAAGCAGAGACCAGGATCCCTCCAAATTGCCGCAAAATCCTGGCTTTTGCCGCAAATTTGCGGCAATAAGGAGTGCACTACTGATCATTTTTCTGTAGGGTCTCTGATTCTGCAAAATACTTCTGCTGCATTACTTAATTTCCTGTATTATTCACCCTATACCTGCTTAATAAAGTCAACAGTAAAAAATTGGTTGTTAACGTTAAAAATTGTTTAGACATTTGCATCATTAGGCACGTGTCTTTTCAATTCATTTACTTTTACTGTTGAAGAGTGCTGGAGGCAAGGTACGTTTTGCATTGCATGTAGACTAGGAATCATCTCTTGTTTGATTTTCATGCTTTGAGTGAATCCTTGTTATATCTCGTACACTTGCACAATCCAATTCTAAGGGCATAACCCATAAATAAGATAAGGTGGGATTCCATCACCCTTTCCTTAGCCCAAAAACCACCATCACAGCACTCACTAACCCAAGCCTAATTTAATAAAAAAAATAGACGTTGGCCCTAGGGACATCTCGGACTCATTTAGGAGATTATCCTAAGGGAGAAAAGTGTTGGAAATTGACTTTTGTAAAATCAGTGTCTAGGAAAGGGATTGAGGGCCGAAAGCCCGAAGGTTGGTGGTTACTTAATTAAGGAACGTCTCTGACGGAAAACCTCCCAACAACCTTGACCTTTCCTGACTGATTCGCTTATAGTCAAAGTCTACACTAAACCTCCCGTGGACGGTCTAATCAGTTAGGAGTCGTCTAGGTCATAAGTCTACCCTAACTTAGGTTAGAATTTTTTTTTCTTGATTGTTTTTATTTGTTTGTTTCTTTTTGTTTGTGATTTTTTGTGTGATATGGCATTCAACAATTCTTTCTATCCTAATAATAATCCATATTTCACACAGACTCCATTCTATTCGGATAATTCCAACCCGGTGTTTTATAATATGCACCAACCACATACGCCGGATTGGTCTTATCCGAATCAATATGACCCATACCCCCCATCTAATAACTATAATTTCCATAATAATTTCAACTCTTCACCGAGTCAGTGGGGATTCACTTACCCCGAGCATAATTTCCAACCACCTTGTCCTTCTTCTCCACCCAGTCCACAATATTTTCAAGATACAGACTCAATTCCACCAATCTAAAATAAAGCACCATCAATTTTGGAAAAGAGTATGCGTGAGTCCAAACACAAATCCCAAAATTTGATGGACTCACACTATCACTTCTAAGACAACACTTCATCTTTTCATCCAGACAATGAATTCATCAATTATGGAAAGATGCTTGAAGACATGACTCATGCTCAAAATGCTAGAAATCGTGACATAGATATGATGGTTGAATCTCTACGTTCACACCGATTGACCAGATCTGGTGTCACTAGCCATTCTGTTAGAGCCGATGAGTCATGTAGTTTTGAAAATCATAATTCAATTTCAGCACAACCACTTGAACTTGTCAAAACTTCAAATCCCATTGACATTTTGGCAAGTTTTCCTTTTTCTGAAATTGAACTTGAACATGAATATGATCCTGAACTTCCACTTGATGATTCAATTTTCCTTCCTGATTCAATTATGACTCCGGTGTCTTCACATGATTTCACTTCATTTTCCGAGTCAGTATTAGATCCAGTGCCTGTTCATTGTGAAATTGAATCACCAATCTTTGATGATCATACTGAACTTGACCAATTTCATACTTTTGAAAGTCCCATTGATAAATTGGCAAGTTCACATTTTTGTGGAATTGAACTACATGAGGAATGTGATCTTGAACCCCAACTTCGTGATTCAATCCTTTTTCCTGATTCAATAATGACTCCGGTATCTTTACCTGACTGCAATCTTTTCCCGGAGTCGACATTGGATCCTTTCCCAATTCATAATGAAGTTGAATCACCCATCTTAGAGGATCATGTTGAACTTGACCAATTCTATACTTTTGAAAATTCCATTGACAAATTGGCAAGTTTTCCATTTTTTGAACTCCATGAGGAATGTGACCTTGATTCTCACAATCTCTTTACTTCTGAAACTGATTGTACAATTCTAGCAGAAGATGTTGACCTTAGTTTTGAAGAATTGTATGGCGACGAGCTTGAATTTCTTAATATTGGAAGTAAAGAGATATCACCTATAGTAGGTCACATTCCATCATTGGAAAATGATTGTGGACTTGAGCTTCATTTTCTTGACTTGGACCCAATTCCTGAACTCACTTCGACTCTTGAACCTTTACTTGACTTAATTCACCTTCCTGAGTCGGTATTAGTTCCTGTCTTTCCTGAGTCCAAGTCATCCGTTCTATCATTTTATACTCCATTCTGGGACAGGGTAGTTGACAAATTTGACTCAGAAATTTATTATGAAAAATGGAAATTAGATGGGGTCATGTACTTAATAAAAATCTTTCATGGATTCATCTTTTTAATGGATCATATTCATGATATTTCTGGTGGGTTCCTAAAAACCCAAAGCAAAGTTGATTGGGCCATGTTTCGTGGACTAATCAGACCACCACCGGAACCACCACCTTAAGGTAATTTTTTCCTTCCCTCTCTATTTTGTTTCATGCATACATATATCATGATGCATTGAGGACAATGTATGAAATAAGTGTGGGGGAGGGTTTACTAACATAGAGTTTTTAGATCTTCTTTCTTTTACACTTCTTTTAGAAATATAAAATTTAAAAAAAAAACTTTTTGAAATAAGAGATAAAGTTTGATCTATTTTTAAGAAAATTAAGATGTATCTTAGAAATAAGAAAGCCTTAATTATGACATCTTAAACCTAGTTGAAATAATAGATCTTGTTTAAAATTATAGGCTAAGTAAGTAAAATTGGTGAGATATTTTTATCTTGAATTTTTTGCCTTAGATAAGTATGCACTTTACACTTACACATTTCTTGGGATGGAGACAAAGACCAAAAATGCCATAAAAATTAAAAAAAAAAGAAAGAAAAATAAAGATGTAATAAAACATCACCTATTAAGCTGGACAATCGTGCCTCAAGAAGCATGATTATTCACGCCTAACGGTGGTAAAGGAAATAAATAATCCCCTTTAGTTTTGTGGCCTTTTTTACTCGAGACCATAAACCCGAGGGATGTTTTCTCATCTGGTGCCCTAAGACCGTCTGGTTTGGGAGTCATCGGTTAAAGGCTCGCTACAAGGGTAAACTAGAAAGCCTAAACTAAGGGAAGAAAAAGAAAAAGAAAAAGAAAATAAATATATATAAATAAATGGCTTGATGGTTAGAGTTGAAATCCCAGAAATCTTCACTGTCACGGTGAGCATACTATCTAGGTTTTATGAAAGATAAAGTATTCAATCCAATTTTGAAGTCTTACCTTAATTGAAAACAAGATCTTGCATAGAGACTAAGTTTAAGAAAGAATGATTATAGGTGGACTTATGACCTAAGATCACTTATATTTTTGCAAAAATAGTTCGAAAACATGTCTCTCTTTCAAAATGCGTTTTCAAAACATTAACATTTGTCTTCTTTCTTTATGGATTTTGTGGGTGTAATCCGCTGAAAACCCTCAGGAGACAACACTCCTCCTCTAGGGTAACCTAGAGGTTTAACGGCTTGTTGCACGTGCTCAGTGCAATCGTGTCACCTACGAAAGTGGTGTAATAAAATTGGTAGTATAGTTTTTTTTTCTTTGTTTTGCTCGGGACGAGCAAAAGAATAAGTGTGGGGGTGTGATTGTAACTCAATTTTGCATATTTTACCATATCATTCCATGCATTTTTGCAAATAAAAGTATGATTTTTACTCATCTTCTCTATATTTTTACAGGTCCACATTCAAATGGAGAAAAAGCCCAAAATCTCTTTAATTAGCAATAATTAAAGAGATTAATTCAAAAAGCCCAAAAGAGCCCAAATTTAAATCCAGAATCCAGAGAGATCCGCGTGCCAACTCAATATTCTAGAAGGCCACGTGGATAATAACCTCGCAACAAACTCACAACAAGAAGCAGTTGCCCAACAACCTCCAAGTTGCCGCAAAATCCGGGATTTTCCCGCCATTTTGCGGCAAGAATAAGGCAGTTGAGTCCCAGATTTTGCGCCAACAAACTGGGTTCTGGATCCTTCTCCTGAGGCCTATAAATACTTCACTTGGACCTGCGAGCAAAGATAGAACAGAGAAGAGAGGAGAAATTAGGAGAAAGTCTTGTATTTTGTTTTAGTATTCTCTAGGTTTTAGTCTCCCTCTTCTTCCTCCCTAGAAATTCTGCAAAAGAGAGTTGTAAGAGAGAGAAAGCTTGTGTACACCAAGGAGTGACAACTTGTGAAGTAAGGATTGATCCATTCTCTTCTTCTCTACTTGAGCATTTTCTAGTAACTCTTGCTTTCTTTACTTCTAGTTTTACTTTACTTGCAATTTTATTCATGCTTTGCTTTTCTTTTGTAATGTCTAGTAGCGAATTCTTTCTTCTCATGGCTAGATAACTACTTACCTTGCTAACTACTAACTCATGGGTGATTGCTATCTTTAATCTTGCAAAGTGTATGGCCTTCTCTTCTCCGATGGGTTACTTTCATGCTTGGCAAGTATCTTGTTGTAATTCTCCATATGATTCATGTGTGCCTCATTTAGAGCCTTGTCTAGAACAAGTGTCTTGATGGAACATGGAGATGGATCACCAATATGCTATTTGTGTACAACTTCTTTACTTCCATTAATGAATGTTGTATCTTCTTCTTTAGCATCCCTTGAGTGTAGCTCTTTTGATTCCATTATTGAAAGTCTAATTTGTAGGCCAATGACATCTATGAGGCTACAAGACAAGTCCAAGAATGATCACCCGTCATCCAAGTGGAAAAGTAATTAGACCAACACGCAAGACAAATCTTTGCCGATGAATCAACATGAGGCATGCATTCACCATCACGGAGTTTAGTAAGTTTAGCAAGGAAGTAAGGTTAGCTAGTCATGGTTTTCTCATCTTTAAAAGTCTTCTTCAAAGTTTTCTTTTCTTTTAGTTGTAATAACAAATCCAATCTTGATTTTGATTTCTTTTCCTTTTATTTCCATCATGCACAAAGCCACCGGTTCTTTCATTTCTTTTTCCACAATTCTTTTATTCTTTTAAAACAAAGAAGAATCTTCGTTTTCTATCTTCACTACCAACCGTAACGCTTCCATCGCAAGCTCTCCCTGAGAATCGACTCGGTATAGCCCTTGCTATAACGGAGATTGGAAACAGTATATTAATCATATCAAATACATTGTGAGTTGATCAAGCACAAAGGTTGATTCTAAACCTTTCCTCTTTTACTTGTGCAAAAACTTCACACTATTCTTTCCTAATCATGCCACCGTGTCCAGCTCTGGCGACTCCCCAAGCGCCGGCGATGAAGCCTCAGCTCTCCCCTCTTCCCTTCTTTCTTTCTCCCCTCTCTCTTCCTTTCTCTTTTCTTCTTTCCCCTCTCTTTCTTCCCGCTTCTTCCATCTCCCTGGGCCAGATCTGTCGCTCAGGCCACGGCACCGCCCTTCCCTGATCGACTGCGTGGCCTTCCCTCTCTTCTTCTTCTTCTCCTTTTTTTTCTCTTCCTCTTCTTTTCCTTCCTCTCCTCCCCTCTAGCAACTGCCACCGGCTACCCCACCCATCACGGTAGAGTGGGCGTGGCCCCAGGCGCCGTCTCTCTCTCATCTGGATCCCTCTTCCCCTCTCTTCTTCTCCCTCTCTATCTCTCTTCTCTGTCTCTCCTTTTTTCTCTCTCTGTCTCTCTTCTCTCCTTATTTCTCTTATCTCTCTAGGTCTCTCTATTCTTCTTTCTGTCTGTCTCTCCTTTCTCTGAGTCTCTCTTCTCTCCAAGTCTCTTTCTCTCTCTTCACTGCCTCTCTCTCCCTCTTCTCTCTGCGTCTCTCTTTTCTTCTTTTCCCTCTTCACTATCTCTCTCTCCCACTCTTCCTGTGTTTCCCTCTCTCTCCTCTCTTTGTTTCACCCTCTGTCTTTCTCTCTCTTCCCAGTCTCTTTCTCTCTCCTCTGTCTTTCGTTATCTGTGTGTGGGGGTTTTGAGTTGTGCCCTTGCACATACTCGGTGGTAAATAGGTGAGTACCCTCCTCTTTATAAGGTATATTGCAGTAATCACTGTGTAATATTGTGTATTGGCCATGTGTTTATTCCAGTTGAGTGGTTGTATATATGTTGGTAGTGGAGGTGTGGAGTATTTGGGAGTTTGTGCATGTATCGTGTATTGAGCAATGTATATTGGATTGTATTCCTGTATTGCATATGACTGAGTGCTTAGAACTATATGTATAGTATACCTGTGATGAATGCTTTCCTAGTGTACTTTACTTCCTGTACTTATATCTTGCATGTGACATTGCTTTATTACTGCTTTATACCATGTATGGCCGACCCTTCGTGGTCGTTTAGCCTTCGGGCTCTCTACTCGGCTTCCGATCCCTTCAGCCTCCGGGCTTTACCACAATACTGATAGCCTAGTTTTTACCACATTTTTATGTATGCTCATGTGGCACTAACGTCTTCTACAGATACCCCCAGGTCTTCGGGCTCCATCAGCCCTTTTGGGCTCTTACCACTTCTTGGACTATCCAATGTGTACCATTCTACGCACCCTCTGGATTTCGTGGTAGTTTCAAGGAGAGCGCTTAGACCTTATGGTCTCTCTTATGTCCACTCTCTGAAAGGAAGTGCTCATAGACACTCTGGGTCTCTTAGCTCCGCTTGGTAGGCGAGCCTAGCATCCAGCGCTTTACTGTGATCTTCGTCCTAGCGTTGTTAAGCCATGAGCGCGGCTTCGTCACGAGTGATTGATCACACACGTGTGTTGCATGTTTTCATATCATATGTGTCACATTTCTGCATTTTTATTTAAATAAAACTATGCTATTATTGTATTTTCATTTTTAATGACGTTTAGGGTAATTAAGGAAGAAAAAGGAGAGATAGATAGATTTATCTAATTAAATCCAAAAGTTCAAAAGAAAGGGGATCGAATCAAATCCAGAGATCTAAATGTCATCTTATCTGAAGACCTGATATATCAGATAAGATAATATCATTCAAATTCAAAGAAAAAATGGATTAGAAGAAGACCTTACCAGTTTCACTGAGGATGAAGAGATAGATCGTCAAATCTAAAGCTAAAATTCAAAATTCAAAGGGATAAATGGATAGAGAGAAGATCAATGGATGAGATGAAGCAATTTGACCCAGATTCAGACTGAATACATTTTAGTATTTGAATCATAAAGTTTTCTACCGAAACTCAAATCTGATGATTCAAAATGATCCAGAAAGAAGACATAAAGGGCTACAATGCTTATGTTGATCACTATTTCTAATTCTATCATTTGATAAGTTAAATTCATCAATCAACAGGCTAACAAGCTGCAGATCAGAGTTGAATATCCACATCAAATCAAGTTTAGAGATAAGGGGAGGATTCAAATTCAGAAATAGCTAGCTCTCCCTATCTTTCGACTCGTTTTCTTATCCATTTCTATCCTATAAGTACCCCATACATCAGAGGCAAAGAGACGATGAAGTAGAGAGTAGAATAGATTCTTGTATAGGTTTAACCTAGGTTCTTCCTTTCTTTACATAATTTTTTTAATTTTATTTATGTAACTGAGAGTAGAGGAGAGTTTCATTGAGGAATAAGAGCTTGTACTGAAGGTGACACCGGTGTAAGTAAGTCTTTTTTTTCATTGTTATTTGAATCAAATCAAGATTTTTTCTTCTTTACTCTTGTTTTTGTTTGCTTTTCTCTGATGTGTTTTCAATCTAAGTGAATCTGATAGTCTCGAGACTGCTTCGCCATTGCAAGTGCTCTGATGGACTATGGTGATAAACAACCATTCCTTTGCTAGTTTAGTTTGCTTTTTATTCGTAGTGTAGATCGGAAACGGGGAAGATCCTACACGCCATGCTTGATCGCCTTTAGAGACTAGGTAAGTCGTAGCAACGGATCTAAGATATATAAATAGAAAAGAGGTAAGTAAGAATTTTTAGTTTTCTTTTAATTCTTTGTTTAGAATTCTACTGCAAAACCAACATTCTCCTCTTTATTTAGTTTTTCTTTCCTTTGTAAATAAAACAACAATAACAACATCATCATCTTTTTTTATCATCTTCTTCACTTCTTCTAACTTAACCTTTTTGTTTTTTTTCCCCTAAAACTAAGAAGAAATTCCTAACATATTTTTGTAAACTCAAAAAAAAAAAGAACTTACTTAAAAGCTTCCATCGCTAGTCCCTCCTTGTGGATCACGACCCGCATAGCCACTTTTTATTGCGGTAATATTGAGAACTTGCACTTCTGTTCTGTATTATTGAAATTCTTTATTTTCTATGCAGGTTGAAACTCAATTAAATTTTGGTGTCGTTGCCGGGGAGGGACGGTAATTTTTATTCTTTTAATTTACTTAAACAATTTAACCTTTTTTTTTTGTTTTTGTGTGACAGGACTGAATTCAGGAATCGAAGAGGTGCAGTTGACATATTACCACCCTGTGCCTCTGGCCAAGAAGGCAGAGCATCATAGCCCACAATTGTGCCACGCAAATGCGACAAAAGCCGTGTTTCTGCGGCATTTGTGGTGGACTACTAATTGATCTTTTTGCAGGTGCTTTCACACTACAAAATATAGCTTTTGCATGTTAACATTTTCGTATTAATTTATTTTGCGCACTGTATTTAATTCAACAGTAAAGTGATTATTTGTAAATGTTAAAAATGATTTAGACTTGCATTTAGGCACGTGTCTAATCCATTTATCTTTTACATTATAGTTGAAGAGTGCTAGAGCAAAGGTATGTGTGCATATCATTTAGTATAAGATCATTCTGTATGAAATATTACTTGAGTGTTACTTTTTCTATATACTTATACATTGCACTAAACTGAACTAAGGGCTTGTCCTATAAACAAGATAAGGTGGGGAAGTCATTACTCTCTCTTATCCCACAAACAGTCACCTCACTCGCTAACCCAAGCCAAATTAAAACTGAGTAGACGCTGGCCCTAGGGACATCTCAGATTTAAATATGAGACTGACCTAGGGGAAAGTTGTTAGAAGTTGACTCTTGCCAAATCGGTGTCTAAAGTTGGGGATTGATGAGGCAAAACCTCGAAGAATAGTGATTTGGCATAATTAGACCCGCTGCTTAGGCACGGATACCTCCCACTGATCTTGCCCTTACCTGATGTTGACACTTTAAAAAAGACAAGATTCTTACTGGCCTGAATAATGTCTAAACTTGGTTACATTTACAAAAGACAAGTGACAGACAAGCTGACGACCGGTTCTGTACCCATCTCCGAGGGACAAAGCAGCAACTTGGACTCTACTGATCCAGTAAAGCAGACAGTGAGCCCAGATTGTCTCTGAAGAGACCTAAGCAGGTCTAAGATGTTAGATTAGCTCAACACTTAGCATCACATGAGCCCAAGGGGATAGCCTCACCTGAGAGGCTAAGTTTATTCAACTTCGCCTTCAAGCTATTCAAAGCTCTATCAGTGAGCTAACTTACAGCTTTGCCTGAAGCACTCAGTTAACTCCGCAGAGAGTCAACTTCGCTCGAAGCCACACACAACTGCGTAGAAGGATGTTCGGTAGCTTTGCCACAGATGTTATCTAGCTCCGCTGGAGAGCTTTCTTCTGACTTCGACAGATGCTCCTTCCAGCTCCGCTGTGAGCTCAATGCGGCAACTCCGCTGTGGGTCTTTCATGGTCAACCTTTGACCAATTAAATCTCTAGATGAGATCAAATCGATTTAAGATCAAGATCAAATCTAAGATCAAATTTGGCAGTTGTTTGCCATAATTTCTTGACTCTCCTAAAACGAGTAAGAGGATCAGGGGAGATCTTTCAATTATTTGGAAAGAATTAAAACAGATCAGGAGATCGATTTACCTGTTATTCCTAGCTTCGCAGAAGCTGATTCTAACCTCGCAGCAAGGCTACTTTTCAGATTTAAACAGATTGACTCAATCTGTTTCGAGATTTTTCAAGGGACAATTATACCCCTACTCTCCCTATAAATAGCCCACCAGGGGTACACGGAGAGGGGGAACACGCAAAAAACGCGCACAGGCAAAGAGACGCACAGAGAGAGGCGGCTAAACAGAGATCTATTCTCTAGCTTCCAAGAATTCAGAGAATTCAAAGAACTACTTCTCTAATCAGGGTGCAGATACCCTAATACCTTCCTTCCTCTTAAGAAATTTCCGGAACCAGGCGAGAAGGAATTCCCAAGTGGAGGCAGTTTGAGAAGTAACAAGAGGGTTCTACCAACCTTCTGTTCTCCGATTCCTCGAACCAGGCGAGAAGGGAATCCCATCGATCGCATCGTCAAAGGGACAAAGTGGTCACGCGCTAACCAGACTCCTATCGGCACACTTCTCCAGAATCTCAGAGGAGATCTACTTGTAATCTTTTGTGTTACTTGTAATTTAGCTCCTCGACACTTTTTTGTAAGTTTTTCCTTTGCAAAATCAATGAAAAACAAGATGGCGACTCCGCTGGGGAACGAATTCTCTACTGCTGAGAATCAAGTGTCGCAATGCGACGACAGACCTTCGGGTCTATCTCTGAATTCAAGGAAGCTGGTGTGTCCAGAGCCCTCTGGCTAAATCTTTAAAGCAAGTCTCTGTGGAGACAGACGAGGCTCTCTGCGAGCCTACGCGGTCCTCTAGCGCAACAAGGAAGCAGGCCCGCAATGCAACCCTGTCACTTTCGAGAACCTGGTCGTTGACTTAGACTAAGGAAAATTTAAAAAAGTCCTCTCTGGGGGTGGTCTAATGCTCCATGCACGGAAGCATAGAAAGGTCTCCATGACCAAGGTTTCAGAGCAGAAACCGGAAGCAGAATCCTGCCAACACCACCCATCCTCGCGTGTGGCTAATCTGGTTCCCTGCGAACCTAAGTCTCCTTTTCAAAGCAGATGTGGAGGCCAAAGCAGAAGGCTCTGTATGAAGCCCCAGACGTAACTACGCCACAAGTTCGTCTCTCTTGCGAAGAAAAAGGCAAAATGCCTGCCTGCTCCAGCGAGACTGCTAGCCACGAAGTCACAACGGCGACCATACCTTCGCCTAATTCAAGAGCAGTAACTCCTCGCGCCAGCCTCGTTCTCATGAGCGAAGCTACTGGATCTCAGGGTACGCATGATGTCCGTAGCCGCGAAGCTCGAATAAAGCACCACAGTGTGCTAAACTTGCTCTTTACAGCGAAGCTAAGGGATTGCCCCTAAGTGCTGATAGCGGTGCTTATGCAGCTTCAGTGCCCAAAGGCGTTTCCAAAGCTTTTAGCCGCGAATTTAGAGCCAAAGCACTATCTAAGGCTGATCATCTTCGCAACAACATAGGGAAAAAAGCACCACAGCGTGCTTCGCTCCCCAGTCCATCAAGCGCTAAGCTCGCGCTTTATAGCGGAGCTAAGGGATCGTCCCTAACTGTTGACAGCGGTGCTTATGCAGCTTCAACACCCAAGGACATCCCAAGGTTCTTAGCCGCGAAGCTAAAGCTGAAGCACTATTTAGTGCTAATCCCTTCTGTGGTGATAAAAGGAGCAGGACATCGTCCTATGCGCAATCCAACAGAGCCTCTGTACTGGTTCGTTTAGGCCCAACTGGGTCAGACTTACGAGAATTCTTGACAAACAAACGGAAGTCAGAATCTTTCCAAACTTCTCCCTCCTATTGTCAACAAGTGGGATGTCAGCTGGTGATGGTCCACTCAGTCCATTGCCGGCTAGGACCAATCCTCGCCACTCCCCTAGGCCGACGATCAGTTTTTGATCGACTGTCAGTGCAGGCCCGGTGAATATCGCAAAAGGAGCGTAGCGCGAGATCTACCCTCTGCATCCGTTAACATGATCGGAAGAGGACGAGAGCTGCTTAGGGGCAGACGAGCGTCCCACGACACTCCTACAGTTCCCCAGATCCGAATTATAGCCCAGGCTTGGGCAAAGTCTTGGTACATGAAGAAGGTGTCTTCCAAAACACCAGATCTAGAGTTGTAATACCCTATAGTTATGAACAGCCATCTTCATCAACTGCAGTAACCTCACCAGAACCAATGAAAGGGTTAGTCCAATGGTCTGATGAAGAGGATGAAGACAGTGGGTATGCCTCTTCGGCGACAGTCAGCTCAGTACGAACAGACAGAGTATTAGTGAATATGGCTGATAACGGTAATGATGACCTTCGTCGACGCGTGGAAGCTCAGGAGCAAACGTCCAAGACCCAGCAAGAAGCTTTGGACAACATTCAACAGATGCTCGCTCAACTCCTTAATAACCGAAATAATAATGATATTGGGAGTAAACCATGATGAGGAAGAACATCTTAGCAATAAACAGCCAAGGACGGAGAAGTCGAAGGAGGGTCTTCTTTGGACGTTGAAGTCCTTAAAGGCATCCAAGCTCAAATCGCATCCCTAGCTCAGAGGGATGAATTAAAGAAAGTAGGGGTAGTCTGTCCTTACCCGCTGGAGTGGGATTCAGTACCGTACCCACCAAAGTTCAAACCACCAACGTTACATACGTACGATGGTAAAAGCTCGCCAAACCAGTACATCTACTATTTCCGGTATCAGACCGGTATTGTTATAGACAATGTGCTATCATGGCTAGGCTGTTCATTGGCACCTTAAAGGGGATAGCATTGACTGGTTCTGAAGTCTCCATCCGGGCTCCGTCAATTCTTGGATCGACCTGAAAACCCGATTCCTTTCTCGTTCCTATGAGGACGATACCGAGGTAAGCATGGACAAACTCCTCTCTACCGTACAGAAGAAGGGCGAATCTGTCCGTGACTACATTGAGCGGTTCAAAAACTTGTCTTTGATGTGCCCAGCAGGGATGCCATTACCTATGCTCTTACAGACGTGCAGGCACAACTTCTTAGACCAAGTAGAGGTTCGCATGGGGGCTGTCAAATCCCACACCTGGAAAGAACTGGTCGAACAAGCTGAGATAGCAGAAAAGTTGGCTAAAAAGTTTGAACCATCCACCCCTAAAGGCAAATGGGGTATGAATAATAAAGGATGTGGTGACATGGCACAGTCTTCTCAAGCCAAAGGGAAGAGACTATGTCAGTAGAATTGTCAGGGGATGTTCAGTCGAAGGTCAAGAAGAGCGACTTCAATAATCAGGAGTCTAAGTTCCCTTTGAAATAATACTCCTTCAAAGACGATCAGGTGGTTACAATATTCCATTTACTCCACAAAGTGAATAAATTGAAGCTGCCGGATGCTCGACGTCCCAATGAAATAGGACGCACGAACGATCTCAAATACTGTCTCTTCCACAAGTCGATTCACCATCCTACCGACAAGTGCTTTGTCCTCAAGGACAGAATTCAAGCTTTGATCGACGCCGGAGTCCTGACACTGAAGTCAGAGCAAAAGAAAGTCACTGCAATATGGTGACCCTCGAGTTCGGCGAAACCCCTAAGGTCACAGTTCCTGACGGGACTTATCCAATCCCCGCACCACGGCTGGAAGTCAAACATCCTGCAGTAAAACTCAAGATAATAGGGGTCTTGTTCCCTTAACACTGGAGACAGGGAAAATTATGTGGATACACCCAGACCTTGTCCAAGACGAACAATGGGATTCAAAGAATCCCAAATCGAAAGGCAAATCTTGCAATGTCATCTCCATCCTGCCAGACGTTGACAATCTTACATCAGCTTCTCTCGGTAATTCTGAAAGAAAAAGCACGCTTGCACGACGCAGGCTAATGTACCTCAGCCAATAGGTACTCGATCTGGAAAATCGTACTTAAAACAGTATGAGAAAGCTACTGACGAGACACAATAGCAAACGACGTCAGTACAAGTACCAGCATCCACTTCGGTTCCAACCAAGGGAAAGGAGAAGCCTAAGGAAGTCCGGTTCGACCATGTCCTAAAGAAGCTTCAGGCCCAGGGCTTGACACGCCCTTTCGTTTTGACATATTGGCTCAGCTGGCCAATATTCCAGCTCGTATTACATACACAAGCTCCTTCGTCTCTCAAAAGAGACAAAGAAGCACTCAGAGATGCGCTGGCTGATTCATAATCATTCCTGACGTATATGCCAGAAATCCCTAAGGATGACGCTCAGTCTCTTGCCTTGAATGCCATCATGTACAAGTATCTGCTATTACCTTCATAGCGGAAGATATGCTTCTCAAGGATAACAAGCATGATCGACCTCTGTACTACACGGATATATCGATTCAACATGCATTGAAAGGGTACAGGTTGATCCGGGGTCTGCACTCAGCATCATTCCTAAAAGGCTCCTCTACTTTCTCGGTATACCACTATATAGGCTGTCTGCAATCACTACAATAATATACGGTTTTAATGCCGGAAGTAGTCATCCACTTGGGAAAATTCGACTCCGATGCCGAATCGGGAGCCTGAAGTCAGAAGTGACGTGCTATGTCATTGACACTGACACGTCATACAACTTGCTATTAGGACAACCGTAGATCCAGGCCAATTGGATCGTTCTCTCCACTCTGCACCAGTGCTTCAAATATGTTGAAGACGATGCAACAGTATGAACTGTCTTCGCTGAGAAGCAACCATTCAAAGGGGTGAAAAATTACTTCACTGACGCTCTCCTGTATCAAGAGACCAGTGAAGCATCGAAAGAATCATTGCCAGACGATGATGATAGTGGCAATGAGGCGGATTCAGAATCTGAAGCAGACATGCCAGCCATTTTAATTGGTGAAACCATTATAGCATGTCTTAATAATCCCCAATGTAACACCCCTCCTGAAGATGAGGGTGAATGGGTAATTAATGATAATATGTCCTTTGATTATCCTGTGAGTATTGGGTAGTTGAATCCATTACAGATAGCTCTCTGCACATGCCTTTACACAGACCAAGTGCATCCGGCCACACCCATGGAGTCTGTAGAAGGGGCTGCTTTAATGATCCCTCCATCCAAAGAAGGTCAATTACCAATAATATTCGGTAGAGCCCAACCACGAGGGTCCACAGCCACAGATTCAAGTTCAGACTCAGATACCCCACAATTTTTTCATTACGCATAACCAGCGGGCCATATGATGAAGAAAATAGGGTACAACCTAAAGCACGGAAAGGGCCTGAATTTTGAAAAAGGAAGGCGTAGTTTGTTGCGAACTTTGTGCCAAAAGGAAAACCAAAAACCTGCAAATTACTATGATAACTCACGCAGGGGTTGGGATACGTTACACCCACCAGCAACGGTTCAATTCAGGGATGACGAACCGATTCCATCACATTCTACCTCTTCCTCCGAGTGGGACTCAGATGTCAGTGTAGGAATTATGTTCGAGAATCTCACCGTCAATATGACTTCAAGCAGTCAATTGGAGCCAGCGGAAACTACTGATGAGGAACCATGGTTCAACAATTAGATCTCCAATGGGAAAAGCGATTCAAACTGCGCGAACCACCTACTGAGGACAAGGTGATGCAGGTCAACTTGGGTAGTCAAGATCACCCTAAACCATCTTTATAAGTGAGAGCTTATCACTTATGGAAAAAGAAGAATTAATATACTCATAAAGGAGTATATAGACGTCTTTGCATGGAATTATGAAGACATGCC
>JAVJIF010025287.1:0-48913 GCA_038442645.1 Agave tequilana | reverse complement strand
TAGTAAACTGATACAGCATCTTGAAGCTTGGCCAGTCGGAAAGGCCTACAAGAAGCAGGAGTGGTCCCGACCATACCGGGTGAGTGGGATCTTGTCCGGTACCCTCCTAGTTCAAAGCTCTGACCCTTCAGGCCTTCACCAGCAGGGGTCACCGAACTAGTACATATACTACTTCTAGTCTCAAATAGGGAATGTAGTATCAAATGAAGCATCCTGCCATGTTTGTTCATCAGCACCCTGAAGGGGATCGCTTTTGATGGTTCGTGAAGCTCTCAGAAGGCTCCATCAAGACTGAGGTGATCTGAAGAAGCTTTCTCTTACACGCTTCTTCGAAGATGACTCGAAGATTACCATGCAAACTCTCCTGGCAATGAGGCAACAAAAAGGAGAGTCAGTTAAAATATTTGTAGAGATTTTAGAATATGGCACTACGATGTACTAGTGGTATGAACCAGGCCACCCTGGTGGAAACATGTCGTCATAATTCGTAAACCTCACTCCTTGCTCAGATAGAAGTAACTGAAAGCCGTAACTAGAAGCAGTTGGTCCAACAAGGCGAATAGGCAAAAAGATTGTTGCCAGGGTTAAGGTAGAAGAATAAGTTCAGACCCGAGAAGTCGACAAGGCACACGACAGAAGCATCTTTTCAAGCTAAAAGAAAGGACACACTGGCGATAAAGACAAAGTCTCCCTCTAAGCCCCACCATTTAGAGGGGGTAGCTTTTCAACCCAGCCACGCGCCAACAAGCAGTACTCCTTCAAGGACGAGCATGTAGATTAATGTTCAAGTTACTCAACAAGAGCAATAGACTGAACCTTCCTGAAGCTAGATGTCCTGAGGAGGTGGGCAAGACCGATAACCCCAATTATTGCTTGTACCACAGGATGCTGGGGCACCCTACCAAGAGCTATTATATCTTCAAAGATATTCTCCAAGCTTTGATTGATTTGGAGTGCTCAAGCTTCGCCTGAAGTAGAAAAAAGTGACAGTAAATATGACATTATTTTTTAGTTCGGGTTCAACCTTTAACGCCGGCTGGATAGTTCTCATCCTAGAAGGGAAATTAAGGTTGCTCAATATAGATCCACACCACCAGCTAAGAAAGGTCTCGTCCCTGTTCCACTCCTCAGAAAGAAATCATTTGGGTTCATCCCGACCTATGGAAGGCCAATAATGAACTACTTTTACCAACAGAAAGTCCAGGGACAAAGCAAAAGCTTCGCCTTGCAATGTGGTGTGTGCTTCCTCTAGAAAGCAGAAACCGATGTCCCCTCGCTAACTGATTCGAAGGAGGAGACAATCATCCTTTGCTGCAGAATCGAATGTGTTGCTCGTAGTAGGGACCCGCTCGAGTCAGTCATGCTTGAAGAAATATGATGAAATGGTGGCAAATCCGCCTAAACCTACCCAGAGCCAACCAAGCAATTCACAAAGCACCCGTGGAGAAGCAAAAGGAGCTTCGAAATGCCAAGGCCCTTCCGATGGACAAAACAGAAGGATCTAAGTACCTTACCGCTTTGATGCCTTAGCTCAACTGGCTAATATCCCAGTGATGATCACCCTTTACGAGCCCCTAAGACTGTCCAAGTCAACAAAGGAAGCTCTGAGAGAAGCTATAACCGATACTGAGGCTCTAATGGCCTGGGTTTTGGCTGAACCCCAGAAGGAAGGTGAAGAAGACTGCCTCTACGCCTTTCACATGTCCCCTGCATAACCTTCACTCCAGACGACATGCAGGTTAAGAGGAACTTAATAAACCCCTGTACTTCATAGGGTATATTGGATAATCTGAAGTAAGCCACATTCAGGTAAATCTGGGATCTGTGCTGAGCATCATGCCCCACCGGTCATGCAGCACTTGAGAATCCCCACTCACCGATTGAGCGTCACTCAAACTACTATTTACGGCTTAACACCAATGGTACGCGCCAAATGGGAAAGATTAAACTCAAATGTCAGATTGGAGACCTAAGATCCGAGGTGACGTGCTATGTTATCGACGCTGATACTTCATATAATTTGCTGCTGGGATGACCATGGACTCATCGCAATTCTGTCATCTCCTCTACTCTCCATCGAGTCATGAAGTATGTTGACGAAGATGAAAAATTTTGAACATTGATCACCGAAAGGCATCCGTTCAAGGGGTAGAGAACTACTTCACAGACTCCCTCCCTGTACCAGAATTCTCTGGATACAGACGAGAATACCCAGCTAGAGGAACTAGACTCTGGTAATGAAGCTGATGTCGAGCCACAGAGAGAAGAAGAATGTCTATGGAGTTAAATCCACTTGTAATAAGCTCGATGTCAATAACACTGCCATAATATAGCGAGTGGTATATTAATGAAGAGTTAGATTTGACTTACTTTTTTGTATTTGCTTCTAATTCCATGCCATCAGATACTAGTACCAATGTAGTGATGACCCCTGGTTGACAATAGATGCCCTGACATCATTGTATGTACTGGTGAATCATCTCTCATGATATATCAAAGCGTCAGTGATACGCAAGGATCTTTCTTCGAGGTCGCAGCAAGACGCAAGGGTCAAAAACTGATCCTTTTCAAAAAATCGAGTCCAAACCAATGATTATGAAGACTCAGAAAGCGAGACTCAACTTCCTCAGTTCTCTCATTACAAGCCAAATGTACTCAGAATGATGGAGAACGTGGGGTATAACCTAACAAGTGGTCCTGACTTGAACTTCGACAAAGAAAGGATAACACTACTTCGATCCTTCGTTCCAAAAGGGAAAGCCCCTGATTATTATCATCAAAGTCGCAGGGGTTGGGCTATGTGTCAACTCCAATCCCGTCAGTCTCTGAGTCTGAAGGGTCATTACACCATAATCACTCGTCAGGCACATCATTGTGGGAGTCAGATGTCAATGTCGGTAGCATCTTTAAAGAACTTTCAGTATACATGGTTTCAACAAGCCGCCCAGAAGATGGAGATGAAGAATGACCCATTCATATACAGATCCTTAATCAAACACCTAAATACTCTCTTGGATATTTACTTTGAACAAAGCGAACCACCCACAGAGGATAAGGTAACCCAGATTAATCTGAGAGATGAGGCTAATCCTAAGCCCATCTTTATAAGCGAAAGCTTATCCCTCCTGAGAAGGAAGATCTAATATCTCTTGTGCGAGAGTATATAGATGTTTTTGCTTGGAACTATGAGGATATGCCTGAGCTCGACCCTCAAGTGCTATGCATCACCTCACATCAATCCAGAAGCGAAGCTCGTTAAGCAACAACAACGGTGATTCCGCTAAGAGATAATGGAAGCGATTCAGTCAGAAGTCAAGAAACTTATAGACTCTAATCTTATCAGGGAAGAATAACACCCTGATTGGGTAGCCAATATCGTCCCCGTTACACAGAAGAATGGGAAGATCCAGTTTGCATTGATTTTCATGATCTAAATGAGGCGTTTCCTAAAGATGAGTTCCCCCTTTCAATCACGAATGTCATGATCGACACATGTGTGGGTTCGAACAGATGTCTTTCATGGATGTCAGGATATAATCAAATTAAGATGTACTCTGATGATGAGAAGCATACATCTTTCAGGATACCATTAGCGGTGTATTGCTATACTGTGTCCTTCAGATTGAAGAATGTAGGGTGACATACCAACTCTCTTGGATATTTACTTTGAACAAAGCGAACCACCCACAGAGGATAAGGTAACCCAGATTAATCTGAGAGATGAGGCTAATCCTAAGCCCATCTTTATAAGCGAAAGCTTATCCCTCCCGAGAAAGATCTAATATCTCTTGTGCGAGAGTATATAGATGTTTTTACTTGAAACTATGAGGATATGCCTGAGCTCGACCCTCAAGTGGCTATGCATCACCTCAACATCAATCCAGAAGCGAAGCTCGGTAAGCAACAACAACGGTGATTCCGCTAAGAGATAATGGAAGCGATTCAGTCAGAAGTCAAGAAACTTATAGACTCTAATCTTATCAGGGAAGAATAACACCCTGATTGGGTAGCCAATATCGTCCCCGTTACACAGAAGAATGGGAAGATCCAGGTTTGCATTGATTTTCATGATCTAAATGAGGCGTTTCCTAAAGATGAGTTCCCCCTTTCAATCACGAATGTCATGATCGACAACATGTGTGGGTTCGAACAGATGTCTTTCATGGATGTCAGGATATAATCAAATTAAGATGTACTCTGATGATGAGAAGCATACATCTTTCAGGATACCATTAGCGGTGTATTGCTATACTGTGTCCTTCAGATTGAAGAATGTAGGGGTGACATACCAGAGAGTTATGAATGCAATTTTCCACGAGCATATACGTAAAACAGTGGAATGCTACGTAGACGATATTGTAGTAAAAAACTGTGCCAAACGTGATCACATAGAAGATCTAAAGACAATATTTAATATCATGTGGGTGCATCAATTGAAAATGAATCCCACCAAATCCTTCCTGGGGGCAGCCATTGGTAAATTCCTCGGGTTTGTCATAACATCCAAAGGATACACCTTGACCCAGAGAAAGTTCACGCTGTCCAGGAGATACAACCTCCAAGGAATCTTAGAGAGCATAGAGGATTGCAAGGGCGACTAGCATTATCCAGAGATTTATCTCAAATTTTTTAGGACGATGCTAACCCTTCACAAATTGATGAAGAAGGGTGTTTCATTCATCTGGGATGATACTTGCCAACAAGCATTCGAGAAAATCAAGCGATATCTTATGCATCCACCTGTCCTTACAGCTCTGGTGTCAGGAAAATCTTTCCTAATATACGTTCGAGCTATGGATCATTATCTAGGGGCTTTAATAGCTCAGAATAATGATAAGGGATACGAGCAGGCAATCTATTACCTGAGTAGAACTATGATCGGAGTTGAACATTAATACAACCCAATCGAAAAAGAATGTTTTGCATTGGTATTCGCCATCTAGAAGATGCGGCACTACTTGGTGGGCCAAACCATACGCATCATATCAAAAATAAATCCTTTAAGATTGCTTATGACGAATCCATCATCCCTGAATGGTCAATTAGAAAAATGGGTTATGTTGCTCTCCCTATATGAGATGCAATTCCTACCACAAAAAGCTGTGAAGGGACAGGCAATGGCAGACTTCTTAGCTGAGCACCTAGATCTAAGGGTGACCAAATTTTATGAAGATCTCCCAAATGAGGTCGCTGAAGTTTGCTTGACCCAGACGTCTTTCAAAGGACAGTGTGGCAGCTCTTTTTCGATGGCGCATCAAGAACGGGTCCTTGAGGAAATATCGTAGTAGGAGTGGGGGTAGTACTTGTCTCCTAATAGAACTATGTAATCCCTCGTGCATTCTCATTAGCTGAGCCATGTTCTAACAATATAGCAGAATACAATGCTCTATTGATCGGGATGCAAGTCGTCGATGAGATTTGCGTTAAAAATCTCGAAGCATACGGTGATTCAAAGCTCATCGTTAATCAGGTTCGCGGGGAGTATGAAGTCAGATATGAAGACTTAGTACCCTATCACAATGCAACTATTCACATGCAAATGCACTGGCATCCCTCACTGCCTCCTTGGCTCTTCCAGCTGGAGCGGCAGAGAAAGTACTCGTTTACAGCCATGACTTGTACTGTCCAAAACTCGCCATAAAAAATGATCAGATTCTAGTAGGGAGCCTTCAAGTTAAAAAACCCTAGAGACTTTGGCAAGTACAGAGCTCAGAGATTGGTGATTCCCATACATTGACTACGCATTGTATGACATTCTACCTGTTAACCCTAAAAGGCAGCTGCAATTAAAAGGAAAGTGCCTAAATTCTACTACAATGCGATTACAAGAACACTATATCGCCGATCGCATGATGGAATCTTCTTCCGCTACTTATCACATGAAGAGGCACAAGAAACACTCAAAGAGGCTCATGACCATATATCTGGAGATCACCAACCTAGTCCAAAACTTGGAGATCGACTCCAAAGACGTAGATATTATTAGCCAAAAATGATTCATGACGCCATTGCTTATGCTAAGTTATGACATGCTTGTCAGATCAAGGTAACTTCATTCACCAAGCATCAGGACAACTTTGCGCTAAAACTTCTTCCTGGCCATTCGAAATATGGAGAATGGATATGGTTGGTCCTATCAGCCCATCTTCATCCAAAGAACACAAGTTTATCTTAATTATAACCGATTACTTCTCTAAATGGGTGGAGACTATCCCTTTGAGGGAGGTAAAGACATCTGACGTGATCAAGTTCATTAAAAATCACGTGGTCTACCACATTGGCATGCCACAACGGATCGTCCATGATAATAGGCATCAGTTCGTCAGCTATGCATTCCAAAGATTTTGCAACAAGTTCAGGATCTAGAGTTTGTCTTCAACGACATACTATCTAACTGCTAATGGCCTTATAGAAGCTTTCAACAAGACCATTAGGAAGCTTCTCAAGAAATTCCTCTCGAAGAGCCATGCGACTGGGATGATAAGTTAGGTGAATGCTTATCGGCTTATCGCACAATAGTGAAACCCCAATGAAAGCTATACTGTTCTCTTTGGTATACTACTGTGAGGCCGTACTCCCACTAGAAATCTAGATCCCATCTTTACACGTTGTCCTGACAACGGAGATGACAAATGAGGAGAAGCATCAACTGTAACTCTAGGACCTGAAAGCTTTGGACGATAAATACTTGCAAGCTTAATAGCAAATCGAGCTTTATCAAGCTTGAATTTTCAGAGCCTTCAACAAGAAAGTCAAGGAGCGGACTTTCAAAAAAGGTGACCTTGTCTTAGCTGTCAGAAGACCTATGGTGATGACACATAAGACCAAAGGGAAATTCCTGCCCAAATGGGAAGGACCATTTGTAGTGGAGTCAATTTTCTCGAATGGAGCATACCGCCTTATAACCCCAGACGGGGATACGCTCATAATACTGATCAACGGTAGATTATTAAAGAAGTACTATCTTTAACAGGATTCTTATCATAATCAGGCTAACATTACACCTCTAATCAAAAACTTTCATATCCAAGATGTTTGGAAGAGCGTCAAAGAAAAGCTTCTTTCTTCAATGGATCACATTACGGTCGATCATTGTCGGGCTGACCGTACATTGATTATATTATAATGCATGATGTAAACATTGAAGAAAAGATAAAATGTGAGCTTTAGTTTTAGCCTTGTTACTCTTCTCTAGGTTATCTATCAAAAATATGATGCCCTTGAAGGCGAAGGATAGAGGAAAATGTTGGGTTTAAGTCCAACAGAAGTCCTCAATAATTCATCATGCTGAAGGGAATAGCATGGCTAGCCCAACTCAAATAGTAGTTGGTAAAGACATACCAAATCCGTTGATAGCTGAGGGTGATTGTCTCTAAATCTGCGTATTTCATACCACATCTTCACATTTATTTCATATTAAATTCTGCTAATAATACCTTTCTTGTATGTTTCTAGGTACATGGTGTGCAATGAAGAAGACGACCGTAAATTACCATTTAATTGGTGATTAAAGGCCTATAATATAGCCATTAACCTTGGAGAGTAGTTTCGACAAAACCAGGGGCCCAAAACTGGAAATCGGGACCTACAGCCGATAGGGGACAGACGCTGCAGTACGCTGGACAAGGTGCCGCACGCGCGGCTCTAGAAGAACCACGAAAACGCAGCCTAGGCCTCGTTTTCGCGGCCATACGGGTGCGGCCGCGCCCGTACTTTGTGCAAGGGTTTGCCCCTGGCCCCCTTTCCCCTGGTGCCTATATATAACCCCCTGGGGTTCTTCAGTGGGAGATATACAGAGAGTAGTGTAGTTTCTTCTTCATGTTGTAGTTTAGGGTAGTTTAGTTTAGGTTAGTTTTTTCTTCTTCCTTTGTATTTTCTATTTCCTGTAGATCTTGTAATAGGAGAGAGAGTGGTATATGGTTGGAAAGCAAGAGTTCTTGTAATAGAAGGTGACAATCTTGTAGGATCACCTAGAGGGGGGGTGAATAGGTGATGGCTAATCTAATGGTCACTAAATGCCAATAATGCGGAATTAAATAACTATTATGACCTAAACAAACTATTTAAACTAAACACCACGTATAACACAAGAGTGTAGCCGAATTCCCTGTGAAGGGCTCTCGACTAACTCCTCTAGATTCCCCTAGATAAGGGTTGAGGTGCCGCGTTGGCTCTCTTGGTTAAATACAAGTGTTAGCAAACAAACCCAAGCATGTATATCAATAAGGCACAATATGAATATCAAGCATGTAAGGATAATCACAATAATAGCATGCAAGATATAAACAAAAGACAAGGAGAGAGAGTGAGCAATCGCAAACACAAGGGATTTGTTTCGAGGTTCGAGCACACTTGCTCTACATCCCCGCCTTCGACACACGAAGGATTTCCACTATAATCGATCCCACCGGATCACTCGGTGCCGCAACACCTACAAGCTCTCGGACTCCCTAGTCCGTACACACCGCAAGCCCACCGGCTCGCCGAGGCCGCACCTCAAACAAAGAGTTCACACACGAACTCGAAACAACCGCGAATGCACCCGTCCGCCTCCTCAAGAAACAAGAAAAGATCTCTTGGTGATCTAAACACTTTGATCACCAATAAAAACTCTCACTAGAACACTCCTATAAGATGAATAATCAATGGGTTGCTCAAGTGTTTGTGTGAGAAAACAGGGATGAGAATGGTGGAGGAAAACTCAAGAAAATTTTCTTTTAAACACTCTTGATAAACTCTCCTTTTGATTGGAAATATTTGCTCTAAAACAAGTGGAGAAAACCTCTTAAAAGAGTTGGGAAAACTGGTGAAAAATCCACTTGTAAATCTTATCTAAAACAGCCCCCAAATGCCCCATTTTATAGGGCTGGAAAAACTAGCAGTTGGAGGCCTGACAGAACTGTCGGTCGACCGCCCGGTCGACCGGCCAACGGTCATATTTCAGACCGTTGTGCCAACCGAGGCCAGGATACAGAGAGCAAGTCTCTCTGTCCGGTCGACCGCCCGGTCGGCCGGGGCCTTTCCAAAGAGCAGAGCTCTCTGGACGGTCAACCGGGTCGGTCGACCGGCCTCCTGCCAGAACTGGCGTGCACGTCTGTGCACGTCGGTCGACCGTGACGGTCGGCCGACTTCAAGCTGCGATCGACCGTCCCGGTCGACCGGCTGAAGCCAGGAAACAAAAATTCAGGGATTAAAAACTTGGTCTTTTTGATTGAAATAAAATCCCATAAAATCACAGAAAATCTACAAAAATAGTTTTAACACTTTACTTTGATAAACAAACATGCTTGCATAAAATCAAGGCATGTTACAAATGATTTGGACTATTTTTGTAAGTTGAAAATATTGGATCAAATGAAAACTATATTTTCCAAACTTGATTTTTCAAAACTTGTTTTTCCAAAACTTCACCAAATACGAAAACAAGATATTTAAACTCATTTAAAGCATAGAGTGTATGGATATGATTCACTACACAAACATGGTGAAATATCTATGTTTTTGACATTAAGCTCTAAACATGATTTTGGTTAAAACATATAAACTAGAATACCAAAAACCAAGCATGTATTTTTCTAAAAGAAAATCTTTTGTAAAAACAAAACTATCAAGAGTGTGTGTGTAAATGATATATACTTGAGCAATCCACCAACTATTCTATCCTTTACATTTTAACTAAAAACAAAATCTTCTAAAACAAACCTAGACACAAGTCTTCATCTTCTTGAAGTCTTCACTTGAAGCCTCTCATCTTCTTGACATGGTCTAAACACGATCCATAGAGCTAGACTCCTCTAGAGTACTTGTTGTGGTCTTGATGCACAAGCTCTTGAATCAAACGTGCTAGCTCCAAAACTTGACTTCAAATCCTTTGTTGAAGCTATGCACCTACTAAGATCTTGATCATAAATCTGTCACTAATTAAACATAAGATCATTAGTACTATAACTACATGAGTTGATCATCATCAAAACTAGAGTGATGGCCTTCGGGCCAACAAATCTATGAAAGGTTCTCTCTTTACCTCTTTTTATTTTCTTCTCTCTAACTCCTTTTATATATTTAGCTAATTTTCTCTCATAGCAACTAACTACTAACCACTAACTTGCTAACTTCTTATTTCATAATCCATATGAATCTAATAGCCTTTACTTGGCCTTGCTCTTGCAAGAGCCATTGATGGCTCATGATGATGGATCTAACACTATAATATCCTAACTCTCTAACAAGCTAACATTACTTTACTCCATGCTTACTCTTGTTTAGTTTTGATGGTTTTAAGTGTAGCTTGCACTTATTTTGTTGAGTTAGGATGTGAAAGTTATCGTATGGGTCATACTTTGAAGCGCTCTTAAACTAAGGACTAGTGATTACCAAGGATACATGTGAGGCAACTATCACTAAGAGGTTAGCATGTGGTGGAGTCATTAGTAGTTAGTAGCCATGTGTTTTCTTTCTTTTTCACTTTGTTATAGAAATATCAAAAATAACAAATATCTTCTTTTCTATGTTTCCTACTTCTTCGTGTTTCACCGTACTTCTATTTTCCGTTCTTTATTTTCCTTTCTTTTTATTTTTCAAACATTGAAGAACCGTTAACATACACGTGAACATACCGTGTAAGCTTCTATCGCCTCCCGTCCTTGTGCATTCGACTCGTTTTAGCCTCTATGCTATAACGGAAGTATCAAGGAAGCCAAAGCACACACTAAAATATCGATTTCAAAACATAAACTTTTCGTGCGCGATTTTCCCCCGATCAGAGGGCTTGCTAAAAAACCTAAGAGATTTGGTCTCGTCTTCCCTCCAAAATCCTTTACAAATTCCCTCCTACGGAATGGTAAGACCACAAAAATACCTATTTCTATTTCCCCAGCGAAATGAGCACAGACTTGTCACATTAACAATAAACCTCTGACAAGTCATTTTCCTTAATCCCCAATGAGGTTCGTGGGGTTCGTCAAGCAAATATTATATCTCTGACAATTTATTCTATTTCTCCACCAAAGTCCCCTACTAATTCCCTCCCATAGAGTGGTAGGTCTATGATTGGTCGTTGGTACTGCATATTTATTATCACATTCTCATATTTATTATTTAATAAACTCTGTTTTTACTCCTATTTATTTCTAAATTATATGCAGGCCTTTATTAAAGAGAGGGAAAAAACGAGCCCAAAAGCCATCAAAATTCTGATTTAATTCAAAATTAATTCAAATCAAGGATCAAGGCAGATCAGAGCAAATCAGGGCAAATCAGAGAAAATAAAACCAGTTGATAATCAGTTAAAACAGATCTTCACAAATCAATTGGTTAAAGCTGAAGATCAAAGTAGATTTCGTTAAAATCCTGGACCCAAACTGAAATTCAGCCAGAGATAAAGCCAAATCATCAAAGCAGGGACCTGTACCTCTCGGTATGGCCACCTGGCATACCCAGGCCGCAAAAACACAGCTACGTTTCCATGGCTATCTTATCATATATTGGGGAGCGTTTGCTCCCCTATCTTCGTGTGCTCTCCCCTGTTTGGTTTTTGCCTATAAATACTGGGATTTCTGAGACTGTAAGGAATGATTAAGCAAAGTTAGATTCTTAAGCTATTTTTTATCTAATTTAGTGTAGGTTTTTATTTTTTATGTAATTTTAATTTCTTTGTAAGCATAGGTTCAACAAAGATTCATGTAAGTAAGAGAGAGAGATTTATCTTGAGAGTGGCACTGATGTAAACTCCTCCTTTCTTCCATCGTTTCTGCAAGCAATAACTTTTTTTTATGTTCTTCTTTATTTTCATTTTCTTCTTCTTCTTTCTACTATTCCTCTTTCAGTGTTGATGATAGTCCAAGTGAGTCAAATAGCATCGGTAATGCCTTGCCTTAGCGAGTGCCATCGATAGCTCATGACTATGGATTCTTCCGTATATTTGTATCATTTCATGCTTGCTCGAAGAAGCCTTGATGATGCAATGTGAATTGGGACTGAGTTAATTTTGTGAGTTATGCACTGGTCGCCTCCAAATCAAGGTAAACATGGAAGGATTCCAGGTAAGTCATCAACCGAAAAAACGTATGTATTCTTTTACTTTTTCTTTCTTTTCTTTTAATCTTTAGTTTAGATACCTTCATCACCAAATCTCAACTATTTTTTACTTTCTGTGTACAAAATCACCGTCTCCTTCTGTTTACCACTTTCATAATTTAACAAAACTTATTTTCTTTTTCTTTTTAAGAACTAAAAAAAGAACTTTAACCGTTTTCAAGTAACTTAAAAGAGAACTTACAAAACGCTTCCAATGCTAGTCCCTCCTTGTGGATTGTGGCCACATAGCCACTTGCTATCGCGGTAGTGTTGAGTATCTTGCACTCTTTATTCTTAAGTTCTGAAATTCTGTATTTTCTATGTGCAGCTGTAGCTTTCGTCAGCTTCGAACCGTCGTACGATAAGCCCATAAGCATTCACCTAATTTGTTGTCCAAGTCACGTTAGCTTTTCGAGATGAATTTCTTGCAAAGTTTTTTAATAGTCTTGTTGAAAGCTTCTGTAATGCCGTTAGCGGCTGGGTAGTGTGCCATTGAAGATACGCTCTAAATTCTGAACTTGTTGCAGAACCTTTGAAAGGCTTGGCTGACGAACTGGGGCCCGTTATCATGGACAATTTGTCGTGGCATGCCAAAGCAGTAAATGATGTGATATTTAATAAATTTGATCACGTCAGATGTCTTTACCTCGCTCAAGGGGATAGCTTCAGCCTATTTAGAGAAGTAATCGATTATGATTAGGATGAACTGATGTCCTTTGGATGAAGGTGGGCTGATAGGACCAATCACATCCATTCCCCACATTTCAAATGGCCAGGTAGAAGTTATAGAGCGAAGATATCCTGGTGCTTGATGGATGAAGTCACCATGGACTTGACAGGCATAACATCGCTTGGCGTAAGCGATGGGGTCAGGGATCATCTTTGGCCAGTAATAGCCCAATCTTCGGAGTTGATCTCCAAACTTCGGACCAGGCTGATAAGCTCCACACATGTCGTCATGCACTTCTTTGAGTACTTCTTATGCCTTCTTCTATGACAGGCAGCGAAGGAGGATCCCATCATGTGATCGGTGATACAGTGTTCTTGTGATCGCATTTTAATAGAATTTAGAGGCTTTCCTTCTAATGGTAGCCGCCTCTTTGGGATTATCAGGAAAGATTCCGTACAATGTATAATCGATGTACGGGAATCGCCAGTCCCTGAATTCTGGACCTATTGAAGTCTCTAAAGCTTCTTTGACTTGACGATCTCCTGTCAGCTTTTGGTGATCTTCAAAAGCGAGTCTTGGGCAATATAGGTCATGGATGTAGACGAGTATTTTCTCTACCACTCCAGTTGGAAGAGCTAATGAAGTAGTGAGAGATGCCAATGCATCTGCATGCACATTTTGCAGGTGAGATACATGGTCGATGTAAAAGTTTCTGAACCTCTCGGCCATGTAAATAGTCGCATTATAATAGGGTACTAAGTCTTCATGTCTGACTTCGTACTCCCCGCGAACTTGAATAACGATGAGCTTAGAGTCATCGTATGCTTCGAGATTTTTAACGCCAATCTCATCGGCGATTTGCATCCCGATCAAGAGGGCATTATTTTCCGCTACATTGTTGGAACATGGCTCGGTTAATGAGAATGCACGAGGGAATTTGTAGTTCTGTAGGGAGACAAAGACTTCCTCCACTCCTGCTCTGACATTCCATCGTGGAACCGTTCTTGATGCACCATCAAAGAAGAGTTACCATACCTGTCCTTCGAAAGATGTCTGGGTCAAACAAACTTCAGCGACCTCATCTGGGAGATCTTCTTAAAGTTTGGTCATTCTTGGATCTGGATGCTCAGCCAGGAATCTGCCAGCGCCTATCCCTTTATGGTTTCTACGGCAGGAATTGCATCTTATTTTTGGAGAGCAATATGTCCTATTTTGCCAATCGACCATTTAGTGATGATGGCTTAGTCATAAGCAACCTTAAAGGATTAACTTTTGATATGACATATATAGTTTGGCCCACCAAGTAGTGTCGCATTTTCTGGACGGTGAACACCAATGCGAAAGATTCCTTTTCGATCGGGTTGTTCCAATGTTCGGCTCCGATCATAATTCTACTCAGATAGTAGATTGTCTGCTCATGTCCGTGATCATTATTCTGGGCTAGCAAATCTCCTAAGGAATGATCCATCACTGGAACGTATATCAGGAAAGGTTTTCCTGACACTGGAGCTATAAGGGCAGGTGGTTGCGTGATGTATCGTTTGATTTCCTCGAAGCTTGTTGGCAAGCATCGTCTCAAATTAATGAAACACCCTTCTTCATTAATCTGGTGAAGGGTTGGCATCTTCCCAAGAGATTTGAGATAAACCTCTAAATGTATGCTTATCGCTCTTGCAATCCTCTAAGCTCCCTGAGATTCCTTGGAGGTTGCATCTCCTGGACAGTGCGGATTTTCTCTGAGTTGAGGTGGATTCCTTAGAATGTCACAAAAAGTCCTAAGAATTTACCACTAGCTACCCTCAGGAAAGATTTAGTGGGATTCATCTTCAACTGATGTGCCCGCATGATATCAAATATTGTCTTCAAATATGCTATGTGATTGCCCTTGGCACGGCTTTTTACTGCAATGTCATCGACGTAGCACTCCACTGTGTTGCGCATATGCTCACAAAAAATTGCATTCATAGCTCTTTGGTATGTTGCACCCACGTTCTTTAATCCGAAGGGTATGACAGTATAGCAATGCACCCCAATGGCGTCTTGAAATATGTATGTTTTTCATCATCAGGGTATATCTTGATTTGATTGTATTCTGAGAATCCATCCATGAAGGACATCCGTTCGAACCAACACTTGTGGTCGATCATGACATCTGTGATTGGAAGGAGGAATTCATCCTTAGGACAGGCCTCGTTTAGATCGCGAAAATCAATGCAAACCCAGATCTTCCATTCTTCTTGGTAATGGGGATGATATTGGCTACCCAATCAGGGTGTTGTTCCTCCTTGATGAAACCGGAGTTTATAAGCTTTTTGACTTCTGACTGGACTGCTTCCATTATTTCTGGATGGAACCATCGCTGCTGTTGTTTGACTGGTTTGGTGTTCGAATTAATGTTGAGGTGATGCATAGAGGATAAAGCCCAGGTATATCCTCATAATTCCAAGCGAAAACATATATATACTCCCGCACAAGAGATATTAGATCTTCCTTCTCGGAGAGTGATAAACTTTCACTTATAAAGATGGGCTTAGGATTAGCCTCATCTCCCAGATTGATCTGGGTGACCTTATCCTCTGTGAGTGGTTTACGTTGTTTAAAGCGAATATCCTAGAGAGGTTTAGGTATTTGATCCAAAGATCTGCTTCTGACTAGATCATTTTCTCATCTCCATATTTCGGGTGGCTCGTTGAAATCATGTTTACCGAAAGTTCTTTGAAGATGTTGCCAATATTGACATCTAACTACCACGATGACGTGCCTGACGAGCGTTAGTGATATATTGACTCTTCAGACTCAGAGGCCGATGAGATTGGAGTTGACACATTACCCAACCCCCTGCGAGTTTGATGGTAATAATCATTGGTCTTCCCTTTTAGAACTAAGGATCAAAGCAGTGTTCTCCTTCCTTTGCCAAAGTTCAAGCCAGAACCATTTGTTACTATGTTTTTCATCATTCTGAGTACATTTGGCTCATAATGAGAGAATAGGAGATTCATCGTCGCTTTTAGAGTCTTCACTAGTCATTGATTTGGACTCGACTCTTCCAAAAAGGATCGGTCTTTGGCCTTTTTGTCTCACTGGGACCATAAACAATGATCCTTAAGCATCACTGACATCTTGATGCGCCATGAGGGATGACCTCACCGGTACATGCAGGGGTCATCATCTACATCGGTATTAGTGTCTAACGACACAGATCAGAAGCAAAAATAGAAAAGTAGGCCAGATCTAATTCTTCATTAATATACCACTCGCCTTTATCATTAGCGGGGTTAATGACATTAAGCTCATTAATACTCATTACAAGTGGATTTAATTCCAAAAGGCACTCTTCTTCTGCCTCTGATTCAGTGTCAGTTTCATTACCAGAGTCTGGTTCCTCCGGCTGTGGATTCTCGTTCATCTCCAGAGAATCTTAGTATAGGAGGGAGTCTGTGAAATAGTTCTCTACCCCCTTAAACGGATGCCTTTCGGCGATCAATGCTCAGACTTTTCCACTTCCATCAATATATTTTATGACTTGATGAAGAGCGAAGGGGACGATAGAGTTACGATGAATCCACGATTGTCTCAGTAGTAAATTGTAAGAAGTGTCAGCGTCAATCACATAGCACATCACTTCAGATGTCACGTCCTCAAATCTGACATTTGAGTTTAATCTTCCCCATTGGGCGCGTACCATTGGCGTTGAAATCATAAATGGTAGTTTGGGTGGCGCTCAATCAGTGGGTGGGGATCCCTAAGTGCTGCATGACTCGGCGAGGCATAATGCTCAACGCGGATCCTAGATCTACCTGAATGCGACTCACTTCAAATAATCCAATATACCCTGTGAAGTACAGGGGCCTATCATGTTTTCCCTTGACCTGCATGTCATTTGGCGTGAAGGTGATGCGAGGGGATTTTGAGAGGCGTGGAGACAGTCTTCTTTATTTTTCTCATGTGGTCCAGCCGGGATCTGGGTCATAAAAACCTCAGCATCAGCGAGAGCTTCTCTCAGAGCTTCTTTTGTTGACTTCGACAGTCTTAGGAGCTGGAAAAGAGTGATCCTGGCCGGGATGTTGGCCAGTTGAGCCAAGACATCAAAGCGGTAAGGTGCTGAAGTTCCTTCTGCTTTTTCCTTTGAGAGGACCCTGGCGTACTAAAACTCTTTCTGCTTCTCCGCAGGTTACTTTACGGATGGCTTGGTTGGCTCTAAGTAGGTCCAGGAAGATTTGCCACCAACTCATCATATTTCTTTAAGTACGACTATCCCAAACTAGTTTTGGCCACGAGTGGTGCATTCGGCTATGCGGCAAGGACGATTGTATCCTTCTCTGAATCGGTTAGTGAGAGAACATCAGTTTCTGCTTCTTAGGAAGAGGCACACACTACATTGCAGGGCAAAGCTTTTGCTTTACCTTTGGACTTCCTGTTGGTAACAGTAGTCCACTGCTGGCCTTCCACAAGGTCAGGATGAACCCACATAATTTCTCCTTGAGGCGTAGGAATATGCACAAGACCTTTCTCTTGCTGGTGATGCATGTCTGTATTGATTATCCTTAGTTCCCCTTTCAGGATGGGAACTACTCCAGCCAGAGTTGGAGGTTGGTTCCTAAACTGAAGAAATGATGTCATGTTAGCCGTCACTTTCTTCTGCTCTGGACGGAGCTTGAGCACTTCCGCATCAATCAGAGCTCGAAGAATATCTTTGAAGATATAACAGCTCTTAGTAGGGTGTCTTAGCATCCTATGATACATGCAGTAGTTGGGATTGTCGGTCTTACCGACCTCCTCAGGATGTCTAGCTTCAAGAATCTTCAATCTGTTACTCTTGTTGAGTAATTTGAACAATGAATCAATGTGTGATTGTAGTTCATTTTTGCATCATCTTCCACCTCTTTACCATGCATAATATCAATAAAAAATCTGTTTTTTTACTCTTTTCTCTCTATTTTGCAGGTCCATATTTTAATGGAGAGAGGCCCATAAATCCATGTAATTAGCAAGAATTAAAGGGGATTAAGCCAAAGCCCAAAAGAGAGCCCAAGAGTTGAGCCTAGGATCTGGAATCACCCACGCATCCAGTCAGCATTCTAGAAGATCCACGTGGCTAACAACCTGCAACAAACTCGCAACAGAAATCGTTGGCGCAACGGCCAAGATTCTGCCGCGGAAACGCGGCTCTGGCCGCGGATCCGTGGCAGTTATCTGGCCGTTGAGCCAGCGATTGATCCCCAACCGTCTGGATTTTAGAGCCTTCTCCTCTGAGCCTATAAATAGACCATCAGGGCCAGCGAAAGAAAAGAGGAGAGATTAGAGGATAGAGCTTGTATTTTGTAGGTTTTTCTCTAGGATTTTTATTGCTCTAGTTCTTCTTCTTCCTCCTAGAAATTTTGTGAGAGAGAGATTGAGAGAGAGAGAAAGCTTGTGTAAACTAAGGTGTGACAACTTGTGAAGCAAGGATTAATCCAATCTCCTTTCTCTACTTGAGCAATTTCTAGTACTTTACTTGCATTCTTTCATTCAAGCTTTACTTTCCTTGCACTTTTATTCATGAATTGCTTTTCTTTTCTTGTAATGGCTAGTAGCTAATTTCTTCTAACATGACTAGCTAACCACTAACATTGCTAACTTCTAACTCTTGGGTGATTGCTTATTCTTCATCTTGCAATTGTTGAGTCTTTTTTATCCATGATGAAGATGATGGGTTACTTTCATTCTTGGCAAGCTCTTGTTGTAATTCCATATGATTCATGTGTGCCTCATTTAGAGCCTTGTCTTTAGAACAAGTGCCTTGATGGAACATGGAGATGGATCACCAAACATATGCTATTTGTTGTACAACTTCTTTACTTCAATGTTAACTTGTTGTAATGCCTTGAATGACTAATGAATGTTGTATCTTCTTCCTTAGCATCCCTTGAGTGTCACTCCTCAAGTCCACCATTGAAAGTCTATCTTGAGAGCCGATGAACTCAATGAGGCTACAAGACAAGTCCAAGAAGATCACCCATCCATCGAGTGGGAAATGAATTTGACCAACACGCAAGACATATATTTGCCGATGAATCAACATGAGGCAAGCATCACCATAACGGAGTCTAGTAAGTTAGCAATTTAGAAAGGTAGCTAGTCATGGTTTTTTACATCTTAAAGTCTTTTATAAAGTTCTCTTTCTTTTAGTTTTCTTTCCAAAGCAAATCTCCTTTTTGATTTCTTTTCATTTTCTTTCCATCGTGCACAAATTCACAAATTCTTTACTTCTTTTTCCAATTCATTTCATTCTTTTAAAAACAAAGAAGAACCTTCGTTTTCCATCTTCAACACCGAACCGTAATGCTTCCATCGCAAGCTCTCCCTGAGAATCGACTCGTATAGTCTATGCTACTACGGTGATTCGGAAAGAGTACATTAAGCAATTTGAATACATTGTGGAGTGATCAAAGCACCTAAGGTTGTCTCTAAACCTTCTATCTTTTGTTGAATATCTGTGCAATTTATACTCCCCTATTCTTTCCCTATCAATTTTTGGCGCCGTTGCCGGGGAGAGCAACGGTTTTGATTCGATTGAAGAACTAAATGAACTTTCTTCTCTGTTGCAGGTTACATGTGAAGAAACAGGAAAACTTGCATTGCAATGATATATAAGTGGCTCTGGGCCTCTGCTCTCGAAAGCAGAGACCAGTTGCCCTCTGATTTGCCGCGATTCCACGGCCAAAGCCGCGGATCTGCGGCAAAGAAGAGTGAACTACTCACAGTGTTTCTGCAGGGTTGCTTGCTCTGCAAAATACAGCTGCTGCAATACTTAAATTCTTGTATGCTTCACCATATTCCTGCTAATAATCAACAGTAAAAAATTTGTTGCAAAGTTAAAAATTGATTAGACATTTGCATTTTCTAGGCACGTGTCTTTTCAATTCATTTACTTTACTGTTGAAGAGTGCTGGAGCAAGGTACGTGTGCATTGCATTTTGACTAGGACTCACTTCTTGGTTGATTTATATCGCTTTGAGTGAACCTTGTTTGCTTATACTGTACACTTGCACAAAATCGATTTTAAGGGCATACCCAATAAATAAGATAAGGTGGGGATTTCATCACCCCTTCCTTAGCGCAAAAACCACCATCCCAGCACTCACAATCCCAAGCTTTATAATAAAATCTGATAGACGTTGGCCCTAGGGACATCCGGACTCTGTAGGAGATCGGCCGAGGTTGGAAGTTGATTTTGATTCATACTCCGGTAAAATCAGTGTCTAGGCTGGGGATTAAGAGGTTAAGCCTTGAAGATACCGTGGTTTGGCGTAATTAAGGCCCGTTGCTTACGCACGGATACCTCCCACCGTATTTTGCCCCTACCTGGCTGATTAACTGTGGTCTGATTCAAGCAACAACCTTCTTTGGTTCATCAAACAGTTAGGAGTCGTCTAGGTCCAGGAACCCTAGATAGCTTGGATTGATTTTTCTTTTATTGTTTGTTATTTTCATTTTTTCTTTTCGCTGGTGTGATCGGTGCACGTTATTTGTGACTATATATGCGAGAGTGGTACCGGGATTCAAATTCTGCAAGACTTGTTAGCTTTCTACACTTGCACATACACCACCACTTGACATTATGGAAAACAACGTTTCGCTTCAAGATAGATTCTACCCGATTCGCACTTCGCTTCCTTCATGCATTCTTCTCCCTGAACCCAATGGAAATCACTTTGAGCTGAAACCGCAATTCATCAATACACTTCCCTAATTTCATGGTCTAGAGTCTGAAGACGCGTACTTCTTCATTCGAGAGTTTGAGGAAGTATGCGTAATGATGAGAATTTCCCAATTGACCGAGGATGCTGTTAGGTTAAGGTTCATACCGTTTGCACTGAAGGATTTAGCTAAGAAATGGCTTTACAATCTTCCCGTCAATTCGATATCTTCATGGGATGATTTTGTAAAAGTCTTTCTTAAGAAATTTTATACCATCCACAAGACAGCCCTCATGAGAAAAAACATAATGCAATTCAAGCAGGAATCAAATGAACCCTTCTGGAAGTACCTTGAACGCTTTAAAGACCTTCTAGCCCAATGTCCTCATCACGGCATAGAGAAATGGCGTCAATGCCAATTATCTATGATGGTCTAGATTACCAAACGAAAACACTCCTTGAATCCATGTGCCAAGGGGATTTTTGAAGAAAGATGAGCACCAGCGGTGGGATCTCTTTGAAGCCTTAGCTGAGAAAACCATTCAGTGGGAGTCATGCCCTGATAAACCCACTCCCACTACTTCCAGAACCGGGATGCACTCGATAGAATCCTCCATAGCAGCTGAAGCAAAAATCACCCAATTGATGAAGAGGATAGAACTGCTTGAGTCTAGGGAACATTCTGTTGTCAGTCAGGTCAACCAACACCTGTGGTCAAACCGGGTTGCACCTACTGTCATGATCTCAACCATGTCTTTGAGGAGTGTCATTTATATCAGTCTCAATCATATCAGGAGAACACGAATGCAGCTTTTACCAGACCCTATCACAATCCATACTCCAACACATATAATCCGGGATGGCGAAACCATCCAAATTTTTCGTGGAGTCAGTCTGGTCCTGAGCAACATAGGCCACCATTGCCACATCCTTATAATGCTCAGTCTCACCCACCCAGCTTCAATCGAAATTCACCGTATTTTCATCAAATCAAAGTCCACCACAATCACAATCTTACCGAGAACCACCACACTACTAATCACAATTCCAGTCTCCATACTTTCAACATCCACCCCAGAATGATTCAGAAATATCAGAGTTGAAGAAAATGTTAGAAACCTTTGCAAAGGACTATCGTCAGGAGATGAATAAAGTACAGGTCCAGATTGGGCAATTGGCTAATTCTGTGAATGAAAGATAAAAAGGGATGTTACCAAGCCAGCCATTGCCAAATCCCAAACATCACTTCCCTTTGCATGAAGTGGAAGACACGGGCCCCAGTCAATGCCATGCTATTCATACCCTGAGATCTGAAAAACAGGTAGATAATAAGGTTTCTGATCAATCGTCCCATCCAGCACCAAAGCCAACACCTCCAATCCAAATACAACCAACTTCTGACAACCCATCTTCTAGTTCAGAGCCATCCACTTCAAAAGCTAAGGGTAAAGAAAGGAAGATGAGCAACCTTATAAGCCTAGTGTACCATTTTCAAATAGGCTTACGAATCACAAGATAGATGCTCATATGGAGAAAATAAGAGAAATGTTTGATAAGGTCCAAATCAATGTCCCTCTTCTTGATGCAATCCAACAAGTGCCATCATATGCGAAATTCTTAAAGGAAATATGCACCAAGAAGAGGAAAAACACAAGTCCCTAAAAAAGTCTTCCTAGCATCCAACATCAATGAGTTGCTCACTGGGTCAATTCCGGAGAAATACAAGGACCCAGGGAGCCCGACCATCACTTGCATCATAGGAAAGACTACCATCAATAGGGCACTTCTTGATATAGGGGCCAGCATCAATCTCCTACCTTTTTCTGTGTACCAACAATTAGGGTTAGGTGATCTCCGTCCTACCCAAATGACAATACAATTGGCCGATCGCTCTGTTAAGAAACCTAAGGGGAAGTTCACGATGTCCTTGTCAGAGTTGGGGAGTTCATTTACCCTGTGGATTTTGTAATTCTTGAGACACAACCTGTGTCTAACACTAATCATAGGGCTCAAACTCCTGTCATTTTGGGACGACCATTCCTGGCCACAGCAAATGCCATCATCAATTGCTGGAATGGATCAATAAGGATAACCTTTGGTAACATGACTCGTGAAGTGATTGTCTTCCACACACAACCTCGTAAAACAAAAGATCAAACATTCGAGGTCAGCTTTGTTAGAGACAATTTGGAGGAAGAAAGTAAAGATTCAAAAGATGAGTCACAACTTTGTGATTCTCTTGAAATAGGAAAACCTGTTATCCGAGTACCCTTTCAAAAGGGGAAAGTTGATTTGGATATTTTCACTTTCAGGGAGCCAATTGTGAACGTATCCCAAGAGGATACAATTCAAGAACCTCCAATTGATATATCATTTGAAGACCTCTTCGCTGACGAAATCATGTGCCTGGATGAGTCAACTCGGGGACGGTTAACTGATTGTACACTTTTGAAGGAAAATGTTGACCTGAGTTTTGAAGAGTTGTATGGAGAGGAGCTGGAATTTCTTGACATTGGAAGTAAAGAAATTCAAAGAGAAAAAAGTGGTGATGAAGAACTCTTTAGGAACATTGTGGTGAAATGCGGATGAATAACAATGAGAAATTGAAGCTGGAGATGCCTAGGGCTACGAAAGTAATAGAACTCGTTTCCCAACCAAGCTCGCGCAAACAAACACACTGGAACGATGGGAAACGGGCCAGGGGGAAAAGACCAAAAGAACAGCCTAGGCAAGGGATACACTTGTAAATATTTTCTGTACACTTTTCGTAAATAATAAATAATAATAAAAAAAGAAAAGATATAAATAATAAATGAGGGACTTTTGTGCTTAAAAGAGTTTCCCCACTTTCAAAATTCAAAATCCTTTTCAAAATTCAAAATTCCTAGGTCTACATCTCTTCCCTAGGGTCAAACTCATTTTCAAAATTCCAAGTCCCTAGGGTAAATTCACTTTTAACCTTGGGATAAAAGTGGGATTCTCAAATTTTTTCCCTTCTATAAATAGCCTCTCTACCTCACCCCTCCTCCCTCAAACGCAAATCAACTCTCAGATCTAAACTCACTCTCTCAAGCGCCGCCCTCGGTTCCTTTTCCCTTCCTCAGAAACCCTCTGTTTGTCGCGTTCCCGCGACTAGAGCCGCGCATCCGCGGCTGTACTGCAACACCTGGAGCGCCGCCGAATTTTCCACCGATCGATTTTCTCCTCTGGTTCCAGATCCAGTGCCAGTTCTCCCAGAATCTGTCACCTGTGCCCTCTGCAAACTTGAACTTTCCCCCCACGTAGTCCGGGGGTGGTTTGCATCTTGATCTCTCTATTTTACCGCTTTATTCTTGATTAATAACATGGCACCGAATATTTTTGCTGAGAAAGATTTTGGGAAATTATTGTGTGATCCTCATGGGTATGGGCATGTGTTTATAGATCGCATTAGGGCTTGGAATTGGTATAATTTAGTGTACGACAATACTGAGAATGATACCTTCTATTGTCCCGATTTGGTGACAATGTTCTACACTAATCTTGACCATGCATCTGTTGATTCACAAGCCCATCACTTTACCGTGCACATGCCCCTCGGCGATTTGTTCATCACTCTTCCTCTCCTTGAGGAACACACACACGTCCCCATTCACCCACAGGATAGCGACCCCTCCCATTGGTTGAGTACATGACACTTATGGGGGTTCGCTGCACAGAGCAGGATCGTGGGCTAAAATCCAGCACCACGTTTAGGAATGTGCACTGCGTTGGACGCTGGGTCCAACGCAACATCTTAGGGCTGGACCGCACTACATCTTTTAACAGACCGGTGTTGCAAATAATTCACGATTTAATGACTCGGCAACACACGGTCTGTTTAAATAAGACCATATTCCACGCTATCCTTGCCAACTCTTCACGCACTAGGGGTGCCAAACACTCCCATCCCATCTTGATTACACGTCTGTGTAGAGTTTTCTACCAGACGATGTCTTTGATTCCTTTGACCGAGTGTTTGTCACACCAGAGACCTACCAGTTCATATAACAGTTGTTTGCACGCGGTTTGGACTCCCAGTGTCCAACCCGAAGATATACCGGTAGAGTCCTCTTCTGAGGAAAGTTTTGAGGAAGAAGATGAGCCTGAGTTTTGGCGGCAGGATCCCCCAAATGATTCACGTGCCTTCATGTCCACCATCTGGAAGGGCATGAAGAAGATTTTCAAGGGACAAGTGAGACTTAGGAAGAAGGTAGAGGAGCAATCCTCTAGGTTGGATAATATCGAGGGTACACTGAGACGATCACAGTCGGCTGGACCTAGCACCACCGCTGGTCCAAAACGGCGGAGGGAGTGATTTCATACCTTTTACCTATTTCATGCATCTTTTTATCTTGCATACATTGAGGACAATGCATGAGATAGGTATGAGGGGGTAGATTCTAACCTAGGATTTTTATTTTTAGGATTTTCATTTTCTTTTTAGGTTTTTATTTTTAGATTTTACTCTTTCTTTTAGATTTTACTCTTTCTTTTAGAAAAATAAAAAATAAAAAAATAAATAAATAAAAAAAGGGGAATTTTTGATCCATGTTTAAAGAATCAAACTTGACTTTAGGGATCAAGGAAGCTCTTAACTATGATTTCTAATTATAAGTCGAAAAGAGGAGTTTTGTAGGATTTTTAGGTTAAGTAATAAAGGAAAGAAAGATTATTAGATTTTAATTCTTTCTTTAGGATATATACATTAAACATATTGAAGGATTAATCAAAGACTTTGTGACTTTATTTACATATATATATAATAATAAAAATAAAAAAAAAGAAAAAGAAAAAAAATGTATATAAATAACTAAATAAATACTTAGCCACTAATTAAGCTGGTTAGTCGTACCTCAAGAAGCATGGCAAGTCACGCCTAAAAGTGGTTAAGTCCTTAGTATTCATGGCCTAGTTTACTTGAGTCATCGAACCCGAGGGATGTTTTCTCATCTGGTGCCCTAAGACCGACTGGTTTGGGAGTCATCGGTAAGAGGCTCGTTACAAGGGTAAATTAGAAAGCCTATGGAATCTAAGGAAATGTAAATAAATAAATACTGTATATAAAAAAGAAAAGAAAAAGAAAAGAAAATATATATATATATATATATATATATATTGTTATATATATTAGTAAATAAATGAACTTAGTCTAAGAAAGATCCTTCATATTTATAGATGTATATATCCTAGGATTGATGCAAAATCCGGTTTTTGATCTCTTCCTTAAAAACTTAACCTAAGTTGAAAACAAAACTCTAAATAGACGCTTATAAGAGGAATGAAAAGTTTAGGGTAACCTGAAACCTATAACTCAAGTTAGAATCTTGAAAACATGGATCAAAATTTTCACTAACACTTTTATTTTTCTTTATGGATTTTGTGGGTGCAATCCGCTGAAAAACCCTCAAGAGACAACACTCCTCCTCTAGGGTAACCTAGAGGTTTAACGGCTTGTTGCACGTGCTCAGTGCAATCGTGTCACCTACGAAATTTGTGTAATAATCTAGTTAGGATTTTCTCTTTCTTTCTTTTTTGCTCGGGGACGAGCAAAAGCTAGGTATGCGGGTGTGATTGTAGTTCATTTTTGCATCATCTTCCACCTCTTTACCATGCATAATATCAATAAAAAATCTGTTTTTTACTCTTTTTCTCTTTATTTTTGCAGGTCCATATTTTAATGGAGAGAGGCCCATAAATCCATGTAATTAGCAAGAATTAAAGGGGATTAAGCCAAAGCCCAAAAGAGAGCCCAAGAGTTGAGCCCAGGATCTGGAATCACCCACGCATCCAGTCAGCATTCTAGAAGATCCACGTGGCTAACAACCTGCAACAAACTCGCAACAGAAATCGTTGGCGCAACGGCCAAGATTCTGCCGCGGAAACGCGGCTCTGGCCGCGGATCCGTGACAGTTATCTGGCCGTTGAGCCAGCGATTGATCCCCAACCGTCTGGATTCTGGAGCCTTCTCCTCTGAGCCTATAAATAGATCATCAGGGCCAGCGAAAGAAAAGAGGAGAGATTAGAGGATAGAGCTTGTATTTTGTAGGTTTTTCTCTAGGATTTTATTGCTCTAGTTCTTCTTCCTCCTAGAAATTTTGTGAGAGAGATTGAGAGAGAGAGAAAGCTTGTGTAAACCAAGGTGTGACAACTTGTGAAGCAAGGATTAATCCAATCTCCTTTCTCTACTTGAGCAATTTCTAGTACTTTACTTGCATTCTTTCATTCAAGCTTTACTTTCCTTGCACTTTTATTCATGAATTGCTTTTCTTTTTATGTAATGGCTAGTACCTAATTTCTTCTAACATGACTAGCTAACCACTAACATTGCTAACTTCTAACTCTTGGGTGATTGCTTATTCTTCATCTTGCAATTGTTGAGTCTTTTTATCCATGATGAAGATGATGGGTTACTTTCATTCTTGGCAAGTTCTTGTGGTAATTCCATATGATTCATGTGTGCCTCATTTAGAGCCTTGTCTTTAGAACAAGTGCCTTGATGGAACATGGAGATGGATCACCAAACATATGCTATTTGTTGTACAACTTCTTTACTTCAATGCTAACTTGTTGTAATGCCTTGAATGACTAATGAATGTTGTATCTTCTTCCTTAGCATCCCTTGAGTGTCACTCCTCAAGTCCACCATTGAAAGTCTATCTTGAGAGCCGATGAACTCAATGAGGCTACAAGACAAGTCCAAGAAGATCACCCATCCATCGAGTGGGAAATGAATTTGACCAACACGCAAGACATATATTTGCCGATGAATCAACATGAGGCAAGCATCACCATAACGGAGTCTAGTAAGTTAGCAATTTAGAAAGGTAGCTAGTCATGGTTTTTTACATCTTAAAGTCTTTTACAAAGTTCTCTTTCTTTTAGTTTTCTTTCCAAAGCAAATCTCCTTTTTGATTTCTTTTCATTTTCTTTCCATCATGCACAAATCCACAAATTCTTTTACTTCTTTTTCCAATTCATTTTCTTTCTTTTAAAAAACAAAGAAGAACCTTCGTTTTCCATCTTCAACACCGAACCGTAACGCTTCCATCGCAAGCTCTCCTGAGGATCGACTCATATAGCCTATGCTACTACGGTGATTCGGAAAGAGTACATTAACATTTTGAATACATTGTGGAGTGATCAAAGCACCTAAGGTTGTCTCTAAACCTTCTATCTTTTGTTGAATATCTGTGCAATTTATACTCCCCTATTCTTTCCCTATCAATGTGCTCGTCCTTGAAGATGTTCTGCCTGTTGGCGCGTGGCTGAGGTTTGTTTCGAGGTTCGAGCACACTTGCTCTACATCCCCGCCTTCGACACACGAAGGATTTCCACTATGCACGATCCAACCGGATCTCTCCTTGGTGCCGCAACACCTACAAGCCCTCGGACTCCCAAAGTCCCTTACACACCACAAGCCCACCGGCTCGTCGAGGCCGCACCTCGTACAACAAGTCCGCACCCGAACTCAAAACACCGCGAGCACACTTGCCCGCTTCCTCAAATACAAAGAAAGATCTTGGTGATCTAAACACTTGATCACCTAACAAAACTCTCACTACAACACTCCTATAGGATAGATATAACGATGGATGCTCAAGTGTAGTGTGAGAAATCAAGGAAAGAACTTTGATGGAAAACTCAAGAAATCACAATAAACACTCTCTTGATAAAATCCCTTTTGATAGGAAATATTGGCACTCTATTTGTGGAGAAAACTCTGCTAAAAGAATGGAAATAACTGGACAAAAACTCTCCTAAAATCTTGGCTTCAAACAATGACAAAGCCCCCTTTTATAGAGGCCAGAAAAATCTGACCGTTGGGCTCTGTCAGAGCTGCCGGTCGACCGGTCCGGTCGACCGCCAACGGTCAAGAATCCGACCGTTGGAGCCTCCGGTCGACCGGCCCGGTCGAATGCGCACCTGGAGCAGAGAATTACTTCTCTGTCGGTCGACCGGTGCGGTCGACCGGAATTTCCAGAGAGCAGACTCTCTGAAGCGGTCGACCGGAACGGTCGACCGTTCTCCAGTGCATACAGGCGTGCACGTCTGTGCACGTCCGGTCGACCGACCCGGTCGACCGGCCACTGTCAGTTCTGAAAAATCAGAACTGCCAGAACCTGAAAATTTGGGATTAAAGATTGGTCTTTTTGGCTTAATAAAAAATCCCATAAAAACTTAGAATTTCTACAAAAAATAGTTTATAATATAGAAACATGCTTGCACAAAATCAAGGCATGTTATTAAAAATTTGACTGTTTTTCTAAATCAACATGTTTTTCCAAATTTTCATCAAATACAAAAACAAGATATACTTTAAAGCATAGTGTGTATGGATATGATCCACTACACAATCAAGATGAAATATCTAGTTTTTGACATAAAGCACTAAACTTGGTTTTGAAATATCAACATGTTTTTCCAAACTTTCATCAAATACAAAAACAAGATATACTTTAAAGCATAGTGTGTATGGATATGATCCACTACACAATCAAGATGAAATATCTAGTTTTTGACATAAACACTAAACATGGTTTTGGATATAAGATATGTAAACTTGAAATACCAAGAACCAAATAGAATTTTGTCACAATGAAAATCTTTTCTTAACAAGAAAATCTTTTATGAAATGAAATTTTTATCATGAAAAACAATTCTATCAAGAGTGTGTGTGTGATATGACTTGAGCAATCCACCAACTATTCTATCCTTTACATTTTAACTAAAACAAAAACAAAATCTTATACCTAGACACAAGTCTTCATCTTCTTGAAGTCTTCACTTGAAGGCTTCTCATCTTCTTGACTTGGTCCAAATGCAATCCACCGAGCTCATCTCTAGATGTGTTCTTGATGCATAGGCTCGTGAATCAACCGGTGCTAGCTTCCAACTTGACATTTTATCCTTTGTTGAAGCTCCACACCTACTAAGATCTTGATAAGGAATCTGTCACTAATTAAACACAAGATCATTAGTAAACATAACTTCATGAGTTGATCATCATCAAAACTAGGGTGATAGGCCTTTGGGCCAACAATCTCCCCCTTTTTGATGATGACAAAACTCATGGAGTTATATATGCATGGATTAAAGTAAAGCTTCAAAGAAGCTCCCCCTTAACTCATGCATATCAAATAAATGATAAAGATATGACAATGAAGCACATGACATGTATGCAAATGAATGGAGATAACACAAAAACAAAATCTTTTTCTCCTATTATTTGCAAACCAAAATATATATGCATAAATACAAATCTTATACAACCTTAAGTAAGGAAGACAAATACTTCACCTCCTTAAGTAAGGAAATCATGCATATATCACAAATACTTCTCCCCCTTTTTGTCAATCATCAACAAAGGGTTCAAAGTAAAAGCAAATCAAAAACAAATTATCTCCCCCTTTTTGTCAAAAATAAGGAAATCAAGGAGGGTAAAATCAAATCAATCAATAGGTTTATATGCGATATACATTCATGAAGAGGAAGACGCTAAGTTAACTTCCCTACATTGTGTATTGCATGAAAGAGGGATGTGAAGCCCTAATTCACACAACACAACTATGTAATGCATAGAAGGAGATGTAAAGCTCCCCTACACACGTATATCATATAAAGAAGAGATGTCAAGCTCCTCAATTTATAATATACTCAACATGAATCTATATGTAAGAGAGATGTTAAGCTCTCCTTGCATATAGGAAATACAAAACAAAACATTTTTATTTTTTTATCAAAACAAAATTTTGAACTTTTCTCAATAAAACAAATTTTGAACCAATCATAATTTGTAATTTTGATACCAATAGAAAATAGCACTTGAAGATGTGTGATATCAAGTTATCATTGCAAAATCTTTTATTGTTTCAAACATATTGATATCAATTGTAATTATATAGCAAATTTGAAGTTGAAGCATATTGATACCAAATGAAAGATCTAAAATAAAATCTTTTTATTTTTCATAAGCTTATGCATAGTTAATATAAGGTGAGAACTTAGCATAAACTTTTGTGCTTTTAAGAATGTAAATCAATTGTAAAGCAGGCCCAAGAAAATCATATATATGTATGTGAATAGATAAGACCAATTTGAAAATTAGGGCATACATATATAGGAACCAAATGTGAGTAATATACCAATTATAAAATTAACACTGTAAATCATATATATACTCATAACCAAAAATTGATAGGTTTAAAAGATAGTTATGTTTTAAGCACTACCAAATTTGAAGAATAAATAACTAGTTATAAATAATTTTGAAAAACTAGTTAAAGATCCTTCAAAAAAATGAAATCATATGTTATTCATGAATTATACTAAATACATACAAGTTTAAGCACTCATAGTCCATAAAGCTCAAAAATTATCTTTTATCATAAAAGATGAGTGTTCAAAGGTTATGTAAATGGTATTTTCATGAAAATAGAAAGTGAAGCATGAATCTCATGAAAATCTTATTTTTCATCTTAAAACAAATCATATATTTTTCATAAAGCATTGCTAAATACATAAAGATTTAGTCACTCATGGTCTATAAAGCTCAAAATATTTTGTAACATAAAGATGAGTGTTCAAAAGATCATGTAAATAGCATTTTTATGAAAATAGTCATTCAAGCTCAAAAAGATCATAAATCACATTTTGTTGTACAAATCAAAAACATGAAAAATCATTTTTTTATAATTTATTTAAAATACTAATCTTCATGGTATATGTATGATTCATCCAATTCTAACAATATGCATACATATCCCAAATCTGAAAAAGAGTCCAATATATATTGCATGAAGGCAAATGACTCAAGGGGTATACATGTATATTTATTAGATTTGAGTTAAACACACATATACATGAAGTAAGATCAAAGATAGGCATAACAAGTATAAATGACCGAATCATCAAAACTAGCCTATACACATGCATATAGTGGATACAAATGATCATGAAGTTCAAATATATATGAGTCAATTGTAGTTCACTATTCATATATGTATAAATGCAAGTTTTGACACATTCTACATTTAAGCATGTAAATGCCACATGAAGCACCCAAAAAAAATATGAACATGCTATATGATACATGAATTTAAAAAACATGTACATAAATGAAATAGGAGTTTAGAAATTGTTACCAACTTCAAAGCTCCTAGCATGGTGGTTGACCCACAAAAATTCCTTGATAGCGGTGCTCCAATTATGTGTCATTTTAGTTCAAATGCACTCACCATCAAGGCACCAAATCTCTCACGTTTTGAGAGATTCCTCACCTACATCAAATACACAAGGTGGGGATTGGTACCCATATTTTCTTGGGTCCTATGGGGTTAGTCTTGTAAGGAACTCAAGCATTTTTATTTTTATCAAAAATAAGAACATTTAACCTTTCATAACAAAATTTTGCTAAATGGCCTTTGCGGCCACAATGTGTACATATGTACACCTTAGCATACTTATGAGTGGGAGTGTGAGCATGATGTGCATCATAAGCGTGTGCATGATGTGAATGTGCATGAGTATGAGGAACTTGCTTCTTTTGAAACAAGATTCCAATCTAGTATGATTGAATGCACATGAGCTCAAATTAGAGCTCAAATTATCAATTTTATTTTTCAAATTTTTAATCTCATTAGTGGTGGCATGAAAAGCATGATGAGATGAAGAGTCAATTTTCTTTTTCTTTTGAAAAACATTATCCTTTTCTTTTTCACAATTTTTCTTTTTAAAGATTTATTTTCTTGAAAAACAACTTCTTTTTGTTTTCCACCATATCAACCTTATTTTTCAAAATAGTGTTCCCTTCACATAAATCATTCAATTTAGACATTAAGGAAATATTCTCATTTTTCAAATCCTCATTTTCTTTTTCTAAACATGCAAGTTTATTTCTAAAAGAATCATTTTCTACATGCATGCAATCAAATTTCTTTTTCCAACTTTCATTATCTTTTTCTAAGCATGCAATGTTATTTCTATATGAGTCATGTTCCTTATGCATGCAAGCAATTTCCTTTTTCAAATTTTTATTATTCTTTTTAATCATGTCATATTTCTCAAGAATTGTTTGGCAAAATGAAGTGAGCTCATCATATGACATGTCCTCATCATCGGATTCGGAGTTTACCTCAAGGGGGTTATCCCCTTGGACCATATAGCATACGTTGGAGATGTCGCTCCCAACGTCCGAATCGCTCCCCGCATAGTATAGGTCCTTTTCGCCAAGGGAGGTGATGATGTACCAAGCTACAAAAGCCGATTCAACATTAGAAACCCTAGATAAATAATCATCATTTAGGGTTGACTTAATAGCATGAAGGGCTTTTGCATTAGCCTCAATGTTCTTACCATTTAAGCAATATTCTTTATTAGTTGTGGCAAGATATACACTAAGGCCAAGTCCTTTGAGGAACAAAGACATCTTAACCTTCCAAATTTGGATGTTAAGAATGTCAAAGGTGGGTGGTGACATGAAGTCCATTGTGTGTGTACAAATCTTGTGATTAGCCTAAAATTAGGATCTTTAACTCTAGGTTGTTAAACCCAATATCAAGAGCACTTGGCTCTGATACCAATTGTAAGATCACCTAGAGGGGGGGTGAATAGGTGATGGCTAATCTAATGGTCACTTATGAACAAATAATGCGGAATTAAAACTAAGTTGACCAAATTAAACTTCTTTTAATTAAACACTTATGTATAACACAAGAGTGTTGCCGAATTCCCCTTGCGAGGCTCTGGACAAACTCCTCTAGATTCCCCTTGAATGGGTTGAGGTGCCGCGTTGGCTCTCTTGGTTGAATACTAGTGTTAATAACAATCCCAAGCAAGTATAGCAAATATGAGCACAAAGGTATATCATGCATATAAGAGATAAAGACTAGAAAGTAATGCAAGATATAAGTGAGACAAAAAGAGTAAGAGAGCAAGAGTGAGCAATCGCAAACACAAAGGGTTTGTTTCGAGGTTCGAGCACACTTGCTCTACATCCCCGCCTTCGACACACGAAGGATTTCCACTATGCACGATCCAACCGGATCTCTCCTTGGTGCCGCAACACCTACAAGCCCTCGGACTCCCAAAGTCCCTTACACACCACAAGCCCACCGGCTCGTCGAGGCCGCACCTCGTACAACAAGTCCGCACCCGAACTCAAAACACCGCGAGCACACTTGCCCGCTTCCTCAAATACAAAGAAAGATCTTGGTGATCTAAACACTTGATCACCTAACAAAACTCTCACTACAACACTCCTATAGGATAGATATAACTATGGATACTCAAGTGTAGTGTGAGAAATCAAGGAAAGAACTTTGATGAAAAACTCAAGAAATCACAATAAACACTCTCTTGATAAAATCCCTTTTGATAGGAAATATTGGCACTCTATTTTGTGGAGGGAAACTCTGCTAAAAGAATGGAAATAACTGGACAAAAGCTCTCCTAAAATCTTGGCTTCAAACAATGACAAAAACCCCTTTTATAGAGGCCAGAAAAATCTGACCGTTGGGCTCTGTCAGAGCTGCCGGTCGACCGGTCCGGTCGACCGCCAACGGTCAAGAATCCGACCGTTGGAGCCTCTGGTCGACCGGCCCGGTCGACCGCGCACCTGAAGCAGAGAATTACTTCTCTGTCGGTCGACCGGTGCGGTCGACCGGAATTTCCAGAGAGCAGACTCTCTGAAGCGGTCGACCGGAACGGTCGACCGTTCTCCAGTGCACACAGGCGTGCACGTCTGTGCACGTCCGGTCGACCGACCCGGTCGACCGGCCACTGTCAGTTCTGAAAAATCATAACTGCCAGAACCTGAAAATTTGGGATTAAAGATTGGTCTTTTTGGCTTAATAAAAAATCCCATAAATACTTAGAATTTCTACAAAAAATAGTTTTATAATATAGAAACATGCTTGCACAAAATCAAGGCATGTTATTAAAGATTTGACTATTTTTGTAACTTGGAAATATAGGCTCATAAATAAAAACTGTTTTTCTAAATCAACATGTTTTTCCAAATTTTCATCAAATACAAAAACAAGATATACTTTAAAGCATAGTGTGTATGGATATGATCCACTACACAATCAAGATGAAATATCTAGTTTTTGACATAAAGCACTAAACTTGGTTTTGAAATATCAACATGTTTTTCCAAACTTTCATCAAATACAAAAACAAGATATACTTTAAAGCATAGTGTGTATGGATATGATCCACTACACAATCAAGATGAAATATCTAGTTTTTGACATAAAGCACTAAACATGGTTTTGGATATAAGATATGTAAACTTGAAATACCAAGAACCAAATAGAATTTTGTCACAATGAAAATCTTTTCTTAACAAGAAAATCTTTTATGAAATGAAATTTTTATCATGAAAAACAATTCTATCAAGAGTGTGTGTGTGATATGACTTGAGCAATCCACCAACTATTCTATCCTTTACATTTTAACTAAAACAAAAACAAAATCTTATACCTAGACACAAGTCTTCATCTTCTTGAAGTCTTCACTTGAAGGCTTCTCATCTTCTTGACTTGGTCCAAATGCAATCCATCGAGCTCATCTCTAGATGTATTCTTAATGCATAGGCTCGTGAATCAACCGGTGCTAGCTTCCAACTTGACATTTTATCCTTTGTTGAAGCTCCACACCTACTAAGATCTTGATAAGGAATCTGTCACTAATTAAACACAAGATCATTAGTAAACATAACTTCATGAGTTGATCATCATCAAAACTAGGGTGATAGGCCTTTGGGCCAACAATTTTGTCTCTGTCACTAATGTGTCTTTCCTTTTTGATTGGAAAGATACTTCTGGTACACCTTGTTGATTTTTTGGGTCTGGGCTTGTTTTCTTCTGCCCTAACCCTAATGATAATCTCTTCAACATGTTCATCTTACTGGACAAACTGCTTCCAAGTGTGGCTTTTAGTAACCCTATCTCAGCTAGGAGTGAGGTTTACAAATTGTGACAACATGTTTCTATCAGGGTGGCCTGGGTCATACTGCTAGGACATTGGAGCACTATATTCTGAAATCTTTCTACAAATGCTTTGACCGACTCTCCTTTTCGTTGCTTTGTTGCCAGGAGAGTTGGCATGGTAACCTCTGAGTCGTCTTTGAAGAAGCGTGTAAGGAAAAGCTTCTCCAAATCACCCCAGTTCTTGATGGAGTCTTTGGGAGTTTCATGAACCATTCAAAGGCGAGTCCCTTCAGAGTACTGATGAAAAAATGTGCCAAGATGGCATCATTTGCTACTATGATCCCTATATGAGACTTGAAGTAGTAGATATGTTGGTTCGGGAACCCCTTACCATCAAAGGCCTTTAGGGTTGGAGCTTTGAACTTGAGAGGATATGGGACAAGATCCCATTCTAACGGGTATGGCTGGACTACTCTTGCTTCTTAGAGGCCTTTCCAATTTGGTAAGGGCTTCCAGACGCAGCTCTAATTTATTCATTCTTTTATACTGAGTACCCCCATTCTCTGGATTGCCTCCCTCTTCAGATGAAGACTTAGAGAACTCAGAGTTGGAATGTTCCTCCTCCTCTATGTGCACAGAAGATGAACTCTCCCCTTCTTTCCGCTTGCCTTAATTTTTTTGAAGAAGTTTTGGCCTTCGACTTCTTTTTTGTCCTCAAGAAACTGTGTAAGTATCTATTTAAGGGTATCAATAGATTCTTGTTGTGTGCAAATCATATCGAATTGTTCCCTTTGGACCTGGGCTTGCTGTTATGAACACTTGGTCGCCTTATCTGGAGTTCTTGCCATATACACGAAGGCTTTCTTCTCTACAGAAGAGTTCGAGGCCTGTGATTCACTTACTTCAATGCCCTGGCCTAGGGCACTGTAGTCAACCGTGGCTACAGCACCAATCTGAGTGCGAGTATATTGGTATACTCCTTCTGGTTCCGTATCAGACTCGTCAGAGCTGACTGCCAATTGTTTTCTCCTACTTCTGCTTGGCGTAGTGCTTGGACCTGCCATGTTTGCAGTGACTTCGGGGTACTCCACATCAGAGAAGGTTCCCCTTCTATAGGAACGACGTCTTTTGACTGATCGGGAGGTTGAGGTTAATCATCTGAATACCGACTGCTTGCTTATATGAGCGCTACAGCGATATTCAGAGAGCATTACCGTGATGAGCCATTCATAACAACAAGATGGAGTGATCTGATTAGCACTCCTCTTCTTTGTCAAGTAATCTCTTAGATCTATCAGAGAGGGGTCAAAAAGATTAGCCTCGGGTTTTCAAGGGCTTTTCAACTTCTGAGAGCCATTCATGCGTCACGAATTTGAGACGCAGAATTCTGAGACGCGGAGCTCATGTTCTATAGAACTAACACGGCTCTCGCGTTTTGGATTTGAAATGCGGGTCTCGTGCCTTTACTGAGAAGAGACGCGGACCTCGCGTTGCTGACTGTTGTGTTTATTTAGCGAGACTTGGGAAACATAGTTTCTGAATCTCGCTTCGGTTGTAGAGACGTGGGCCTCGTGTCTCTGAGAAGAGGCACAGACTTTGCATTGCTAAACGTCACGTTTGAGAGGTGGAGTCTTAGAGACGCAAGCCTTTTGGGCTTCACGTTTTGGCCTCCATACGTGAACTTCGTGCTTCTGACGTAACTCAGAAGAGACGCGGGCTTGAACCTTGCATTCGGTGTCTGCTGGACAGATAGTTGATCTAGCTTCTTGCGTTTGTAGTTGACACACTGTCGCCTCTGTTGACGTTCGACGTTCCGGTTACACCGCACGGGTTGTTGGGAAACCCTGGTAGCCTGGAACTGAGAAAGAGGACGGGTGCGAGCTGGCTGACCGTCAACAACACTAACCTTGCGGGTCTCGTGGGAGACGTTAACGTGGGACTTGTGTATGATACGATCAGCCATGATGTTCTCCACAGAGACCACATTTGGGGAAGCCTTGAAGGGACCGGAGAGGGGATCTCTGAGGAGACTTTGTAATATTGCTGCGCCCTAGGGCTCTTGGAGCCGGAAGAGAGGAACTCTTTGTACTTTGCCTGGTCAAATTCTACGATAAGCGATTCGACCATTTTTCCCATGAAGATGACGTCACCTTGCGCCATGACTTGGTCATCAGTAAATAAAGTAGTCCCCAGCGGAGTCCCATCTCTTGTTTGGTCCGGGAAATATTTAGAGGATCGTAATAAAATTTTCTTGAATCAATGAAAGATTACAACAATCTCAAAACTTTTGATTACAACAGAGAGAAAATATTCAAGCTCAAATCTTCTCTTTGTTTAATGATGGATTTTTTATGCGGCGGTGGAAAGTGAATCTTATTTTCTATTGACTGGGTGGACATCACAATTTTTTGGGAATTTCTCTTCAGAATATGGACGGAGTAGCTCAGTTCCAATCCAATGAAATCTCAAAAGACTTGAGGCAAAACAAACTTATGCCCAGCAAGTTGTTAGAAGAGTCGAACTCTTTTTCGTATTCCACAGCTAGAGATTCTGGTTTTTTCGAGACTTGCGACCAAAAACTCTCTCTACACCTCTTCAGTAGCAAATTGAACTATTTATAGGGATTTCAGGGGTAAACCTTTCCCCTGAAAACCCTCCATAATGGGGTTAACTCTCCTCATTACGTGGGCAGTAATTGACCCAGTAATGAGGGCAGTTATAACCGAGACGCAGGGTTCCTTTGTAGTTGAAGCGCGTGCTTCGAGCCTCACGTTTAGCCATTGAGGTAACGCTTGAGCTTCGTGTTTGGTTGAAACGCGAGCTTCAAGTTCTACATCAAGCTTTATGTGAGACGCGGACTTTGGGCTCTGCGCCTAGGTATTGCATGGATGACTGAGATGCAAATTTCAAGCTCTGCGCTTGGCCATTGCAGTGAAGCAGAGACACGGGTTTCGACTCTCTTGTCTTGGTACTGCAGTGATGTTGAGGTCCGACTTTCAAGCTCTGTGTCTTGGTTATTGTAGTGATGTTGAGATGCGGGTTTCAAACCTCGCGTCTTGGTGCTGCACTAGTGGCTATGATTAGCCTTGCATCTAGAGTTTGGACTCTGCTTTCTGATGACTTATCCTCAGTGATTTTTGGACAGTCTACACCTCTTGGTCTTCGGATCATAACATTTGCTTCACATATTCAAATCTGATGATTCAAGATGTTACAAAAAGAGCATTTGAAGGGATACAACTCTTATGTTGACCATTCTGTCAATTCAGCCTTCTGATAAGTCATATTCAGCAATGAACATGCTGACTTGCTACAGAATTGAATTCCCATTTTGAATTAGGATTGAGTTAAACCTTCTAATTTGTATCTTATTGTGATTAGCTTGAGGTTTATTTAAAGAGGTAAAATCTCTCATAATCAAGCATCTCCACATCAGATGTCATAACTTAAAATTTTTCTTTAGTTTCTCTTTCAAATTTCTTTTGTAATTTTTAGTTTTTAGTTCTAGTTCTAGTTTTGTAAAGAAGGAGGCTCTTGTAATTGAAGGTGACAACATCAATAACAAGATTTTTCTTTCTAATTTATCTTTATTTACTTGCTTTCTCCTTTATCATGCTTTCTCAAGTTTCTTGTATTAGTAACTAATCTTCTTCATGACTTATTAATCTCTACCAACCACTACTTCTAGTTCTATATAGATTAGACCGATTGAATCATATGCATGCTTAAATTCAAGAAATAGCTAATACTATTGAAGGCACATGGCAATAGTAATCTATTATTTTCTAATACTTCTCAATAGTTTTTCTTGTTCTATGCTTAGATAGCCTTGATCGTTTACTGTTGGTTATTCTTCTTATTTTATACTTGGGAAACTTTAATAGTTTAATGTTAGGTCTTGATTAGTGATTATTTCAAATAGAGTTTCTCCATATTATGTATCTTACTTGAATTGAATTCAACTCTAATATATATTTTTTATAATTCAAAGTGAAGTTTAATCCATCATATGTTAGTAAGTTAGTAGTGAAAAATGATTAGAAAGCCTTGCTCCTTAATATTTTCAAAACCCTAATTTTTAATCCAACCCTATTTTCACCATCATATTTCTATCTCTAACATATAACATAGTAATTTTCTTTTAACACAAAGAAGAACAATCTAATAAATCTAGTTTGTAAAAAGATACATAAAAGCTTCTATGCATTGCTTCCTATGGATTCGACCCGCATAGACCTTGCTGCTGCAGTTAAATTGCAAGAATTCAGAGTTAGCATAAATAAGATAAACACTTTCCTAAACTCTATGTTTTTGGCAATCAAAATCAACACATGGTTGTTAATCATCCTACACATGATTAGGGTTAGTATACTCACTTACATGAGCCCATTTATCAAACTTTGAATCCTACTATGTTCCTCAGAATAGACTTAATATAGACTAGAATTTCAGTTCTAGTTAATATTGTATGATCCGGCCATTATTTGCATCAGACTCAAATATGAAAAATATTTAAAACTCGATTCAATCATAATATGAAATCAAGATTAATCCTAAACAGATTCAAGTATATTCAAATATTGATGTGTATATTAGGGTTATAATCTAGATAGCAACATCACTTCTAAGATTATGGTTAACATAAGCTGATGAGATATTTAATAAATGATTCTAGAATTATTAACGTAGTCAAAAATCCGAATTTTACTAGTCCAATTGGCCAGGTCGGCGTAACTCAAGTAAGAGATTTTATACTCTTGGCATTCCTTACTATAGAACCATGTTGAGTACCCTTTCTTAGTTATACACAAATTATACGAAATTTTAGAGAAATGATTTACCCTTTAATTTTCTTATCATATTAAACTATAGAGACTTAAGTGCCTATACCTATTTCATCTATACAAAGAGTCTACAAGTATTTTTGTTGTGATCTAGGTTTGTCTGAGAATCAATTGGTGATGGTATAGGAGAAGGAATAGGAACAGAGTCTGAAATTAGATCTAGAGGGGGTGAATAGGTGTGTAGCAAATCAAATGAAAATTTTAGAGAATTTAATATGAATAATGCAACCAATCACTCAAAAAAGACTTGAAGCTGGATTCCCCGTGTAGGGCTCTGAATTTCTACTCGTGATTCCTCTAGATAAGAGTTGAGGTGCTCAATTACTATCTTATTGAGATGAGTATTGATCAAAAAAAGAATAATAAATAAGTAAATAGAGATAATAAAGCGAGTCGCAAACAAAAAGATTTGTTCCAAGGTTCGAACCACCGCTCTACGTCCCCGTCTTCACCACCGTGAAAGATTTCACTATCTCCTATTGAATTCTCCACAAAAGGACCTTACAACAAGGAATTACAACCACTCGGAGTACACAACTCCCTAACTCAATCCACTACACCAGAGGGAGCATAAAGCCAATTGAGATAACAAGCTCTTGGTGATCAAGAGATCACAAACACTCTCTTGCAAATCTCTTACAAAAAACCCTATAGAGTAAAATGTAAACTTGAAGCTCAAGGATGTAAGTGAGAGTAGAAATTAGAAAAGAGAGATTTTAAGAGTAGAAAAACTCAATTAAAACTTTGAAAATAAGAGCACAAAAAAACTTGGAACCTTTTCTCTTTGAAAGCAAAAACTAGATTTTCAATAGAATTTCTTGTTATATGACGTTCAATCCCAATGACCATGTATATAGTTTTAGAAAAATACTTTTAGAATAGTTTTACCAGGTCTAAAAAGGAAGAAATTGATCCTAGAAATTCAACTTTTCACGTTTTAAATGAAACATGTTTAAAAATAGATTAAAAGAACTAGTTGTTACTGGCAATCTGGCAGTCTGTCGGTCGATCGGCCGGTCGACCAGCCATTCAAAAAAATTTGACCGTTGGCTCTCAGTCGACCGGTCGGTCGACCATGTTTAACGAGAGCAAACAAGTTACAGTTGTTCGACCGCTTGGTCGACCGCAATAAGGGACCGGTCGACTGGTCGATCGACCGGGAATATGCACAACATGCACACCCCAATTGCTAGAGGTTTGGTCAACTATGCGGTCGACCGTTCTAGCCTATAATAGACACGATCGACCACCCAATCGACCAACCTAGGCCAAAAACTGGGTCAAGTTATTTTTTGAAGATAAAGGAAATTTTCAAAAAAAAACTTTGTTTGAATTATGGTAGAGAGAAGACATGTATAACCATGAGATACAAGTTCTAAACTGAGATAGAAATTTCTAAGAAAATATGGAACAAGTATCAAAATCAAACATGTCAAAATCATACTTTTGAAAATGTGCATTATTTTGTGTGTATATCTTTGAGCCTTTAATCTATATTCTACTCTTTAAAAAACTAGTTCCTTACAGGTTCTAATCGACTACAATAATCTTCAAGCGGGCTTCTTTAATAGTGACGTTTGAGCGATGCTGAGTGCTTTAAGCTATGATCCCATTCTTGAGTACCCTTATGCCATTAACACCTTCCTTTAGAGGAAGAAACCTACTAGATCTTCTTGAGCCCGTTAGATCTTTTGAATCCTGAAATACACTCTTGAACTTGATTAGTACCAAATAACTTCATATGCTTTGTTATCATCAAAACACAAAACTGGAGATTGTAACCTTTGGGCCAACAATCTACCCCTTTTCGATGATGACAAAACATATGAGCTATTTAAAAGAAAATCTAAAAAAGAGCTTTGTAAAAACTCCCCCTCAAATTATGCTAGCTATCAAGTACAAGATATCAACAAGTTATATGATAAAGGCATTGTATAAGAGCATGATCAAATAAATATTAATAAATACTCATAAATACTTCTCCCCCTTTTTGTCATGCATAAAAAAGTGTAAGCAAAAAATAGCCAAAAATTATAACATATGTAAATTTTATCAGAAGAAAAACTAAAGGAAATAACAATACAAACATTTAGTTCTCCATAAATGAAAGAGAATCTATTAAAATAAGGTGGCTTAGTAAAAAATCTGCTAGTTGAAAAATTGTTGAAAAATAATCAATTTCAATATCATATTTCTCATAGTTGTAGGCTGTTTAAAAATTACTAAAGACAAGTCATCAAAAAGCAGAGTCCAAACCCAAACGCAGGGCTAATCATAGCCATCACTGCAACACCAAGACGCAAGGGTCAAAACCCGCATCTCAGCAGCACTGCAAAGACCAAGACGCAAGGGTTGAAACCCGCGTCTCAGTATTATTGCAGTAGCAAGACGCGAGGGTCAAAACCCGCGTCTCAGTATTATTGCAGCACCAAGACGCGAGGGTCGAAACTCACGTCTCAGTATTACTTCAGCAACAAGGCGCAAGGTTCAAAACCCGCGTCTCGGTTATAGCCGCCCTCATTATTGGCTCAATTACTGCCACGTAATGAGGGAGTTAACCCCCATTATGGAGCTTTTTTAGGGGACACATTCACCACCCGAAACCTCTATAAATGGCCCCGTTTGCTATGGGAAGGGGTCAGTTGATCGAAAAGTTCTGAGTAAAAAAAAGATTCGGTTGTGAGCTGTAGAAGCACCATGACCTCCACTAAAAAGAAAGAGAGAGTTCAACTCTTCTAACAACTTGCTGCGTACAAGTTTGTCTTTGCGCCTACAATCTCTTTGAGATTCTTGGTGGATAGGAGCTGTGTTACTCCGTCCGCTATCCAAAGAGAGGATTCCCAAGAGGTCCTGACGTTCACCCGGTCAACGGAACACAAGATTCACTTTCCACCGCCACATCAAGAACCCAGCACTAAACAAAGGGGAGATTCAAGCGTGAACATCTTCCCTCTCTTGTAATCGGAGTATTGATCCGTTGTAATTCTTCATTGATTCAAAGAAATTTTACACTAATTTCTCCCACCAAACAAGAGATGGCGACTCCGCTGGGGACCACTTTCTCTACAGACGAGAAAGTTGTGGCGCAAGATGACGTCACCTATATGGGAAAAATGGTCGAATCACTTGTCGTGGAGTTTGACCAGGCGAAGTATGAAGAGTTCCTCTCTTCCAGCTCAAAGAGCCCTAAGGCGCGGGTCTACCGCAAATTCTCTTCGGAGACTTTCTATCGAGTCCGTTCTGAGATCCTCTCAGACGCGACTGGCAAAAAGGATGTCGTGGCTAATCGCATCATGCGTAACGCCCGTGTCAACGTCTCCCAGGAGACCTGCGTGGTTAACGTTCCTGATGTTCAGCTGTCCATCCCCTTCCTCAGCGTCAGGTTACTGGGGGTTCCCGTCAACCCATACAACGTAACCGGAATGTTGAACGGCGACAGAGACGGCGGGCGCATTAACTACAAGTTGAAACAACTGTCTGCCCAACAGAGGTAGGATGCGAGGTTCAAGCCTGCGTCTCTTCTGAACGATATCAGACACGTGAAGTCTGCGTTTGGCAACTTAAACGTGAAATTCACCAAACTTGTGCTCCGCTTCCCAAACGCCACGAGCAGCAACGCGAGGTCCGTGCTTCTCATCCAAGACACGAGACCTGCGCCTCTATATTTATATACGCGACCCAGCAGGCCTGCATTTCTCAAGCATCTCTACCCAGATGCTACAATCGGCAATGCGAGAATCGCGTCTCTTCTCAACAGAGGCGCAAGACTCGCGTTTCAGAGCCACAACACGAGAGCTGCGTTCATTTTACAGGACATGAGCTCCGCATCTCAGAACCTTTCGTCTCAGCTTTGCAAAGCGAGGATAGCTCTCGCAAGTTGAAAAGCCCTCGACAATCTGAGGCTAATCTCTTTGATCCCCCTCCCAGGGATCTAAGAGATTATTTGACAAAGAAGAGGAGTGCTAGTTTGATCACTCCATCGTGTTGCTGTAAATGGCTTATCACAATGCTCTCTGAGTGCCGTTGCAGTTCACGTGCAAGCAGACAGTCTATATTCAGACAGTCGATTTTAACTTCCCAATCAGCCAAAAGAAATCGCTCCCACAGAAGGAGGACCTTCTCTGACACAGAGTACCCTGAAATCACTGGGGAAGCAACCAATGGTCAGCTCCGACGAGTGACATAGAATCAGAAGGATTGCATTGGCATACTCGCACTCGGACTGGAGTGATCACCCCGATCAATTACAGTGCTCTGGCTCGGGGCATTGAAGTAAATGACTCACATTCCGCTATTACAGAGTCACAGGCTTCGAACTCTTCCATAGAAAAGGAAGCCTTTATATATATGACAAATACTCCTGAGAAGACAGCCAGGCGCTTTGAGCAACAAGCCCATATCCAGAGGGAACAATTCGAGATGATTCGTGCTCAACAAGAATCTATCAATACCCTTAAACAGATGCTGGCACAATTGCTTGAAGACAAGAGGAAGTCAATCGACAAAGACCCCTCTAAAAAGTCTAAAGGCAAATGAAAAGAGGGAGAAAGCTCATCTTTCGTGCATATCGAGGAGAAAGAGCAATCTACTTCTGACTCATCTAAATCGTCATCTAAGGGGGAAGACAACCAGAACTATGGAAAGATTCATTCTAAAAGAATGAGTCAATTGGAGCAACGCCTCGAGGCCCTTACTAATCGGAAAGGCCTCCAAGAAGCAGGAGTGGTCCGGCTTTATCCGGCTGAGTGGGACCTTGTTCCATACCCTCTCAAGTTCAAAGCTCCGACCCTACAAGCAATCGACGGCAAAGGGTCACCGAACAAACATATCTACTACTTTAAGTCTTAGACGGGGAACGTCATAGATAATGATGCCATCTTGGCACGTCTGTTCATCGGCACCCTAAAAGGTCTCGCCTTTGAATGGTTCATGAAGCTCCCAGAAGGCTCCATTAAAAATTGGAGTCATTTGAAAAAGCTCTTCCTGACACGTTTTTTTGAAGACGACTCAGAAGTTACAATGCCTACTCTTTTGGCCACAAAGCAGCGGAAGGGGGAGTCAGTCAAATCATTTGTAGAAAGATTTTGAATGTAGCACTCTGATGTCCTAGCGGTATGAACCAGGTCACCCTAGTAGAAACATGCCTCCACAATCTACAAACTTCGCTCCTCGCCCAAATAGGAGTTGCTGAAAGCCGAACCTAGAAACAATTGGTCCAGCAAGGTGAACAAGCTGAAGAAATTATCGCCAGGGTTAGGGCAGAAGAAACAAGCCCAGACCCGAAAGGTCGACAAGGCGTACGCCAGACGCATCCCTTCAAATAAAAAGGAAGGATAACTTGGCGACAGAAACCAAATCCCCTGTCAAACCTCAGTCGGTCAAGGGAAGTGGCTCTTCAAGTCAGCCACGCACCAATAAGCAGTACTCCTTCAAAGGCGAACATGTTGACTCGTTGTTCAAGTTACTCAACAAGAGCAATAGATTGAAACTTCGTGAAGCTAGACGTCCTGAAGAATCAGTAAAACTGATAATCCTAACTACTGCTGTATCATAGGATGCTGGGACACCCCACCAAGAGCTGTTATGTCTTAAAAGACATCCTTCAGGCTCTAATTAATGCAGAGGTATTAAAACTCCGTCCAGAGCAGAAAAAAGTGACGGCCAATATGACATCATTCCTCTAGTTTGGAAGACAACCCCCAACACCCTCTGGAGTAGTCCCCATTCCAAAAGGGGAACTAAGAATGATCAATATAGACCCTCACCATCAACAAGAGAAGGGTCTTGTGCCTGTCCCCACACCTCAGGGGGAAGTTATGTGGGTTCATCCCGACCTTGTGAACGGCCAACAATGGACCACTGTTACCAGCAGAAGGTCCAAAGGCAAAGCGAAAGCTTCATCTTGTAATGTAGTATGCGCTTCTTCTCAAGAAGCGAAAATAGATGTTCCCTCACTGACTGATTCAGAAGAGGAAACAACAGTCTCACCGCAGAACCCAATCAACCACTCGCGGCAGAAACTCGTTCGGGCCAGTCATATTTAAAAAATATGACGAAATGGTGGCAACTCCTCCTAAACCCACTATAGAGTCAGCCAAGCCCCCATGAAACAACCGGTGGAGAGGCAGAAAGAGCTTCAATTTTCTAAAGCTCTCCCAAAGGACAACACGGAAGGATCCCCAACACCTTACCGCTTTGACATCCTGGCTCAACTGGCCAATATCCTGGCCAGGATCACTCTTTATGAGCTACTAAGTCTTTCAAAGTCAACCAGAGAAGCTTTGAGAGAGGCCCTACCTAATGCTGAGGTCTTCATGACCCAGATACCGGCTGGACCACAGGAGGAAGATGTAGAGAATTGCCTCCATGCCTCCAAAAATGCTCCATGCATCACCTTCACGGCGGATGATATGCAGGTGAAGGGGAAACATGATCGACCCCTATACTTCACAAGGCATATTGGATTATCTGAAGTAAATCGCATTCAGGTAGATCCAGGGTCCGCGTTGAGCATTATGCCTCGCCGGGTCATGCAACATTTAGGGATTCCTACCCACCGATTGAGCGGCACCCAGACTACCATTTATGGGTTCAATGCCAATGGTACGTGCCCAATGGGGAAGATCAAACTCAAATGCCAAATTGGGGACTTAAAATCTGAAGTGACGTGCTACGTGATCGATGCTGACACCTCATACAATTTGCTGCTTGGACGACCATGAATTCATCGTAATTCCATCGTTCCCTCCACTCTTCATCAAGTTATGAAATACATCGACGAGAGTGGGAAGGTACGAACGTTGATTACTGAAAGGCATCCGTTCAAGGGAGTCGAGAACTATTTCACAGACTCTCTCCTATACCAGAACTCTTTGGAAATAAACGAGAACCCACAACCAGAGGAGCCAGACTCTGGTAATGAAGCTGATACCGAGCCAGAGAAAGAAGAGTGCATGTGGGAACTAGATCCACTTGTAACAAGCATTAATAAGCTCGATGTTGATAACACTGCCAATGATGTAGGCGGGTGGTATATTAATGAAGAGTTAAATTTGGCTTACTTTTCTAAGTTCGCTTCTGATTCAGTGCCGTCAGACATTAGTACCGAAGCAGATAATGACCCCTGGTCGGCAATGGATGCTTTGACATCATTGCATGTACTAGTGAAGTCATCCTTCGAAACATACCAAGATGTCGGTGATGCGCAAGAATCAATATTCATGGTCCCAGCTAGACATAAAGGCGAAAAGCCAATCCTTTTCGGACAAATCAAATCTGAGCTGATTTCTTGTGAAGAGTCAGAAAGCGAGAATAAACCCCCTTCGTACCCATTATGAGCCAAATGTACTCAGAATGATGGAAAGTATGGGGTATAATCTGACAAACGGTCCTGGTTAAACTTCGGCAAAGGAAGAAGAACACTACTCTGATCTTTGTAAAGAAAGGTAAAACCCTGATTATTATCATCGAACTCGCAGGGGGTTGGGCTATGTGTCAACTCCGATCCCATCAGCCTCTGAGTCTAAAGAGTGACTATACAATGACTACTCATCTGGCACATCATCGTGGGAGTCAGACGTTAGTATCGGCAACCTCTTTGGAGAACTTTCAGTATATATGGTTTCAACAAGCTACCTGGAAGACAGAGATGAAGAGATGATCCAGTCTGATACAGATCCTTGGATCAAACACTTAAATACTCTCTGGGATACGCGCTTTGAACAACGCGAGCCACCCACGGAGGATAAACTTGCCCAGATTAATCTGGGAGATGAGGCTAATCCTAAGCCCATCTTTATAAGCGAAAGCCTATCACCCTCCGAGAAAGAAGATTTAATATCTCTTGTGCAAGAGTATATAGATGTTTTCGCTTGGAATTATAAGGATATGCCTGGGCTTGATCCTCGAGTGGCTATGCATCACCTTAACATTAATTCAGACGTGAAGCCAGTCAAACAACAGTAGCGACGGTTCCGTCCAGAAATAATGGAAGCAATCCAGTTAGAAGTCAAAAACTCATAGAGTATGGCTTCATTAGGGAAGATCAACATCCGATTTGGTGGCCAATATCGTCCCCGTTGCCAAAAAGAACAGAAAGATCTGGATTTGTATTGATTTCCGTGATCTAAATGAGGCCTGCCCCAAAGACGAATTCCCTCTCCCAATCACATATGTCATGATTGACAACACGTGCGGGTTTGAGCGAATGTCCTTCATGGATGAATTTTCAGGGTATAATCAAATAAAGATGTATCCTGATGATGAAAAACATACTTCTTTCAGGACACCATTGAGGGTATACTGCTATACTGTCATGCCCTTTGGACTGAAGAATGCGGGGGCCACATATCAGAGGGCTATGAATGCAATTTTCACGACCACCTGCGTAAAATAGTGGAATGCTATGTTGACGACATTGCAGTAAAAAGCTGCGCCAAAGGTAATCACATAACCGATCTGAAGACAATCTTCGAAATCATGCGGGCAAATCAGTTGAAGATGAACCCACCAAATCCTTCCTGGGGGTGGCCAGCGGCAAATTCCTAGGGTTTGTGGTAACTTTCACAGGAATTCATTTGGACCCAGAAAAAATTCGTGCTATCTAGGAGATGCAGCCTCCGAGGAACCACAGAGAACTTAGGGGATTGCAAGGATGACTGGCATACATCCGAAGGTTTATCTCAAATCTCTCTG